>CM059440.1:3632724-3685660 GCA_030390025.1 Squalus acanthias
TACGGGATAGGACATTTAGGACTGAGATGAGGTGAAATTTCTTCACTCAGAGGGTGGTGAACCTGTGGAATTCTCTACCACAGAAGGCTGTGGAGGCCAAGTCACTGAATATATTTAAGGAGATAGATAGATTTCTAGACACAAAAGGCATCAAGGGGTATGGGGAGAGAGGGGGAATATGGTATTGAGATAGAGGATCAGCCATGATCTCATTGAATGGCGGAGCAGGCTCGAAGGGCCGAATGGCCGACTCCTGCTCCTATTTTTCTATGTCAATCATTAAGGAAGTGGTAGCAGGACATTTAGAAAATCATAATATAGTCAAGCAGAGTCAGCATGGTTTTATGAAAGGGAAATCATGTTTGACAAATTTGCTGGAATTCTTTGAGGATATAACGAGCAGGGTGGATAAAGAGGAACCAGTAGATGTCGTGTATTTGGATTTCCAGAAGGCATTCGATAAGGTGCCACATAAAAGGTTACTACACAAGATAAGAGCTCACGGGGTTGGGGGTAATATATTAGCATGGATAGAGGATTGGCTAACTAACAGAAAACAGAGAGTCGGGATAAATGGGTCATTTTCAGGTTGGCAAACTGTAACTAGTGGGGTGCCGCAGGGATCAGTGTTGGGGCCTCAACTATTTACAATCTATATTAATGACTTGGATGAAGGGACCGAGTGTAATGTAGCCAAATTTGCTGATGATACAAAGATAGGTGGGAAAGCAAATTGTGCGGAGGACGCAAAGAATCTCCAAAGGGATATACATAGGCTAAGTGAGTGGGCAAAAATCTAGTAGAAGGAATATAGGCCCAGAAATTCGTCCGAATACGGGAGAGTACACACTGTGTACTCACCCATATTCGGTCCCGAAGTGCCGGTTTCCTGCATGCACTGCGCATGCGCGGGAAACCGGCATTTCCGATATTGCGAAGGGGGCGGTTCCTAAGTGAACCGCGTGCGCACTACAGGCTGTGCGCACGCAGCACACTTAGTTTTTTTTTCAGGTTTGAACGCGAAGGTAAGTGTTGAAGATTTTACACATGAAGAAAGGAGGCGTAAGACCCCCTTTTAACAAGGTAAGTAGTTAATTAAGTATTATTTTAAAAAATTTTCAACAGGTTTATCTTTTTTAGAGACTTTAAAGAAAGGTAAGTTTATTTTTATAACTTTTAAAAAGAATTTAAATTTTTTCAAAAATTTAAATTTTTGTTTAAAGTGGTTAATTTATTTAACTATAGTTATTTTATTAATGTGATGGTTTTTTTTTAAATTTAATTGAGGTTTAGCTGTTCTTTTGGGGGCAAGTTGTATTCATAGCTTTGACAGTTCTCCTGTCAAAACTATGAATGAAAGATGGTGTGCTGCCATTGGCTCTAACTGGCCCACGTGATCCCAGAGGTCGCATCGAACTAACTGCGCCTCTGGGACACGCACACACTGCGCGCCGGCACCAGGGAGAGGCCCAGGAGCAGAAGTTCGTGTGGACCAAAACCATAAAGGCAGGCGCGGAGTGCGATATCGCGGGGGATCCTTACCCCCGCGGCAACCATCGAAGTCCAATTTCTGGGCCATAATGATGGAAAATGCGAGGTTATCCATTTTGGTAGGAAAAATAAAAAAGCAAATTATTATTTAAATGGGGAGAGATTACAAAATGCTGAGGTACAGAGGGATCTGGGGGTCATTGTACATGAATCACAAAAAGTTAGCATGCAGGTACAGCAAGTAATTAGGAAGGCAAATGGAATGTTGGCCTTTATTGCAAAGGGAAGGGAGTATAAAAGCAGGGAAGTCCTGTTACAACTGTACAGGGCGTTGGTGAGACCACACCTGGAGTACTGCGTACAGTTTTGGTCTCCTTATTTAAGGAAGGATATACTTGCATTGGAGGCAGTTCAGAGAAGGTTCACGAGGTTGATTCTGGAGATGAAGGAGTTGTCTTATGAAGAAAGGTTGAGCAGGTTGGGTCTATACTCATTGGAGTTTAGAAGAATGAGAGGGGATCTTATTGAAAGATATAAGATTCTGAAGGGGCTTGACAGGGTAGATGCAGAGAGGATGTTTTCCCTCGTGGGGGAATCTAGAACTAGGGGGCATAATTTCAGAATAAGTGGGCATCCATTGAAAACGGAAATGAGGAGGAATTTCTTCTCTCAGAGGGTCGTGAATCTTTGGAATTCTCTTCCCCAGAGAGCTGTGGAGGCTGGGTCATTGAATATATTTAAGGTGGAGATAGACAGATTTTTGAATGGCAAGGGAATCAAGGGTTATGGGGAGCGGACAGGGAAGTGGAGTTGAGGCCAAGACCAGATCAGCCATGATCATATTGAATGGCGGAGCAGGCTCGAGGGGCCAAATGACCGACTCTTGCTCCTACGTCTTATGTCTTATGTTCTTATGTTAATACTGCACATCCATCAATACTGCACATCCATCAATACTGCACATCCATCAATACTGCACATCCTTCAATACTGCACATCCTTCAATACTGCACATCCATCAATACTGCACATCCATCAATACTGCACATCCTTCAATACTGCACATCCATCAATACTGCACATCCATCAATACTGCACATCCATCAATACTGCACATCCTTCAATACTGCACATCCTTCAATACTGCACATCCATCAATACTGCACATCCATCAACACTGCACATCCTTCAATACTGCACATCCATCAATACTGCACATCCTTCAATACTGCACATCCTTCAATACTGCACACCCTTCAATACTGCACATCCTTCAATACTGCACATCCATCAATACTGCACACCCTTCAATACTGCACACCCTTCAATACTGCACACCCTTCAATACTGCACATCCTTCAATACTGCACATCCATCAACACTGCACATCCTTCAATACTGCACATCCTTCAATACTGCACACCCTTCAATACTGCACATCCTTCAATACTGCACATCCATCAATACTGCACATCCTTCAATACTGCACATCCATCAATACTGCACACCCTTCAATACTGCACATCCATCAATACTGCACATCCATCAATACTGCACACCCTTCAATACTGCACATCCATCAATACTGCACATCCATCAATACTGCACATCCATCAATACTGCACATCCATCAATACTGCACATCCTTCAATACTGCACATCCTTCAATACTGCACATCCATCAATACTGCACATCCTTCAATACTGCACATCCATCAATACTGCACATCCATCAATACTGCACATCCATCAGTACTGCACATCCTTCAATACTGCACACCCTTCAATACTGCACACCCTTCAATACTGCACATCCATCAATACTGCACATCCTTCAATACAGCACATCCTTCAATACTGCACATCCTTCAATACTGCACTTCAATCAATACTGCACATCCTTCAATACTGCACAACCATCAATACTGCACATCCATCAGTACTGCACATCCTTCAATACCGCACACCCTTCAATACTGCACATTCATCAATACTGCACATCCATCAGTACTGCACATCCTTCAATACCGCACACCCTTCAATACTGCACATTCATCAATACTGCACATCCATCAATACTGCACATCCTTCAATACTGCACATCCATCAATACTGCACATCCATCAATACTGCACATCCTTCAATACTGCACATCCATCAATACTGCACATCCTTCAATACTGCACATCCATCAATACTGCACATCCATCAATACTGCACATCCATCAATACTGCACATCCTTCAATACTGCACATTCATCAATACTGCACATCCATCAATACTGCACATCCTTCAATACTGCACATCCATCAATACTGCACATCCTTCAATACTGCACATCCTTCAATACTGCACATGCATCAATACTGCAAATCCATCAATACTGCACATCCTTCAATACTGCTCATCCATCAATACTGCACACCCATCAATACTGCACATCCATCAATACTGCACATCCATCAATACTGCACATCCATCAATACTGCACATCCTTCAATACTGCACATCCATCAATACTGCACATCCTTCAATACTGCACATCCTTCAATACTGCACATCCATCAATATTGCACATCCATCAATACTGCACATCCTCAATACTGCACATCCTTCAATACTGCACATCCTTCAATACTGCACATCCATCAATACTGCACATCCATCAATACTGCACATCCATCAATACTGCACATCCTTCAATAATGCACATCCATCAATATTGCACATCCTTCAATACTGCACATCCATCAATACTGCACATCCTTCAATACTGCACATCCTTCAATACTGCACATCCTTCAATACTGCACATCCTTCAATACTGCACATCCTTCAATACTGCACATCCATCAATACTGCACATCCTTCAATACTGCACATCCTTCAATACTGCACATCCATCAATACTGCACAACCTTCAATACTGCACATCCATCAATACTGCACATCCATCAATACTGCACATCCATCAATACTGCACATCCATCAATACTGCACACCCTTCAATACTGCACATCCATCAATACTGCACATCCATCAATACTGCACATCCATCAATACTGCACACCCATCAATACTGCACATCCATCAATACTGCACATCCATCAATACTGCACATCCATCAATACTGCACATCCTTCAATACTGCACATCCATCAATACTGCACATCCTTCAATACTGCACATCCTTCAATACTGCACATCCATCAATACTGCACATCCATCAATACTGCACATCCTCAATACTGCACATCCTTCAATACTGCACATCCATCAATACTGCACATCCATCAATACTGCACATCCATCAATACTGCACATCCTTCAATAATGCACATCCATCAATATTGCACATCCTTCAAAACTGCACATCCATCAATACTGCACATCCTTCAATACTGCACATCCTTCAATACTGCACATCCTTCAATACTGCACATCCTTCAATACTGCACATCCATCAATACTGCACATCCTTCAATACTGCACATCCTTCAATACTGCAC
This sequence comes from Squalus acanthias, assembly GCA_030390025.1. Lineage (NCBI taxonomy): Eukaryota > Metazoa > Chordata > Chondrichthyes > Squaliformes > Squalidae > Squalus > Squalus acanthias. Next base: position 3,637,726 of record CM059440.1, read on the forward strand.
ATCCATCAATACTGCACAACCTTCAATACTGCACATCCATCAATACTGCACATCCATCAATACTGCACATCCATCAATACTGCACATCCATCAATACTGCACACCCTTCAATACTGCACATCCATCAATACTGCACATCCATCAATACTGCACATCCATCAATACTGCACACCTTTCAATACTGCACATCCATCAATACTGCACATCCATCAATACTGCACATCCTTCAATACTGCACATCCATCAATACTGCACATCCATCAATACTGCACACCTTTCAATACTGCACATCCATCAATACTGCACATCCATCAATACTGCACATCCTTCAATACTGCACATCCATCAATACTGCACATCCTTCAATGCTGCACATCCATCAGTACTGCACATCCTTCAATACTGCACATCCATCAATACTGCACATCCATCAATACTGCACATCCTTCAATACTGCACATCCTTCAATACTGCACATCCATCAATACTGCACACCCTTCAATACTGCACATCCATCAATACTGCACATCCATCAATACTGCACATCCATCAATACTGCACATCCTTCAATACTGCACATCCTTCAATACTGCACATCCTTCAATACTGCACATCCATCAATACTGCACACCCTTCAATACTGCACATCCATCAATACTGCACATCCATCAATACTGCACATCCTTCAATGCTGCACATCCATCAATACTGCAGATCCATCATACTGCACATCCTTCAATACTGCACATCCTTCAATACTGCACATCCATCAATACTGCACACCCTTCAATACTGCACATCCTTCAATACTGCACACCCTTCAATACTGCACATCCTTCAATACTGCACATCCATCAATACTGCACATCCTTCAATCCTGCACATCCTTCAATACTGCACACCCTTCAATACTGCACATCCATCAATACTGCACATCCATCAGTACTGCACATCCTTCAATACTGCACATCCATCAATACTGCACATCCTTCAATACTGCACATCCTTCAATACTGCACAATCAATACTGCACATCCTTCAATACTGCACACCCTTCAATACTGCACATCCATCAATACTGCACATCCATCAATACTGTGCATCCATCAATACTGCACATCCTTCAATACTGCACATCCTTCAATACTGCACATCCATCAATACTGCACATCCATCAATACTGCACATCCATCAATACTGCACATCCATCAATACTGCACATCCATCAATACTGCACATCCATCAATACTGCACATCCTTCAATACTGCACATTCATCAATACTGCACATCCATCAATACTGCACATCCTTCAATACTGCACATCCATCAATACTGCACATCCTTCAATACAGCACATCCTTCAATACTGCACATCCTTCAATACTGCACTTCAATCAATACTGCACATCCTTCAATACTGCACAACCATCAATACTGCACATCCATCAGTACTGCACATCCTTCAATACCGCACACCCTTCAATACTGCACATTCATCAATACTGCACATCCTTCAATACTGCACATCCATCAATACTGCACACCCTTCAATACTGCACATCCATCAATACTGCACATCCATCAATACTGCACACCCTTCAATACTGCACATCCATCAATACTGCACATCCTTCAATACTGCACATCCATCAATACTGCACATCCTTCAATACTGCACATCCTTCAATACTGCACATCCATCAATACTGCACATCCATCAATACTGCACATCCTCAATACTGCACATCCTTCAATACTGCACATCCATCAATACTGCACATCCATCAATACTGCACATCCATCAATACTGCACATCCTTCAATAATGCACATCCATCAATATTGCACATCCTTCAAAACTGCACATCCATCAATACTGCACATCCTTCAATACTGCACATCCTTCAATACTGCACATCCTTCAATACTGCACATCCTTCAATACTGCACATCCTTCAATACTGCACATCCATCAATACTGCACATCCTTCAATACTGCACATCCTTCAATACTGCACATCCATCAATACTGCACAACCTTCAATACTGCACATCCATCAATACTGCACATCCATCAATACTGCACATCCATCAATACTGCACATCCATCAATACTGCACACCCTTCAATACTGCACATCCATCAATACTGCACATCCATCAATACTGCACATCCATCAATACTGCACACCTTTCAATACTGCACATCCATCAATACTGCACATCCATCAATACTGCACATCCTTCAATACTGCACATCCATCAATACTGCACATCCATCAATACTGCACACCTTTCAATACTGCACATCCATCAATACTGCACATCCATCAATACTGCACATCCTTCAATACTGCACATCCATCAATACTGCACATCCTTCAATGCTGCACATCCATCAGTACTGCACATCCTTCAATACTGCACATCCATCAATACTGCACATCCATCAATACTGCACATCCTTCAATACTGCACATCCTTCAATACTGCACATCCATCAATACTGCACACCCTTCAATACTGCACATCCATCAATACTGCACATCCATCAATACTGCACATCCATCAATACTGCACATCCTTCAATACTGCACATCCTTCAATACTGCACATCCTTCAATACTGCACATCCATCAATACTGCACACCCTTCAATACTGCACATCCATCAATACTGCACATCCATCAATACTGCACATCCTTCAATGCTGCACATCCATCAATACTGCAGATCCATCATACTGCACATCCTTCAATACTGCACATCCTTCAATACTGCACATCCATCAATACTGCACACCCTTCAATACTGCACATCCTTCAATACTGCACACCCTTCAATACTGCACATCCTTCAATACTGCACATCCATCAATACTGCACATCCTTCAATCCTGCACATCCTTCAATACTGCACACCCTTCAATACTGCACATCCATCAATACTGCACATCCATCAGTACTGCACATCCTTCAATACTGCACATCCATCAATACTGCACATCCTTCAATACTGCACATCCTTCAATACTGCACAATCAATACTGCACATCCTTCAATACTGCACACCCTTCAATACTGCACATCCATCAATACTGCACATCCATCAATACTGTGCATCCATCAATACTGCACATCCTTCAATACTGCACATCCTTCAATACTGCACATCCATCAATACTGCACATCCATCAATACTGCACATCCATCAATACTGCACATCCATCAATACTGCACATCCATCAATACTGCACATCCATCAATACTGCACATCCTTCAATACTGCACATTCATCAATACTGCACATCCATCAATACTGCACATCCTTCAATACTGCACATCCATCAATACTGCACATCCTTCAATACAGCACATCCTTCAATACTGCACATCCTTCAATACTGCACTTCAATCAATACTGCACATCCTTCAATACTGCACAACCATCAATACTGCACATCCATCAGTACTGCACATCCTTCAATACCGCACACCCTTCAATACTGCACATTCATCAATACTGCACATCCTTCAATACTGCACATCCATCAATACTGCACACCCTTCAATACTGCACATCCATCAATACTGCACATCCATCAATACTGCACACCCTTCAATACTGCACATCCATCAATACTGCACATCCATCAATACTGCACATCCATCAATACTGCACATCCATCAATACTGCACATCCTTCAATACTGCACATCCTTCAATACTGCACATCCATCAATACTGCACATCCTTCAATACTGCACATCCATCAATACTGCACATCCATCAATACTGCACATCCATCAGTACTGCACATCCTTCAATACTGCACACCCTTCAATACTGCACACCCTTCAATACTGCACATCCATCAATACTGCACATCCTTCAATACAGCACATCCTTCAATACTGCACATCCTTCAATACTGCACTTCAATCAATACTGCACATCCTTCAATACTGCACAACCATCAATACTGCACATCCATCAGTACTGCACATCCTTCAATACCGCACACCCTTCAATACTGCACATTCATCAATACTGCACATCCATCAGTACTGCACATCCTTCAATACCGCACACCCTTCAATACTGCACATTCATCAATACTGCACATCCATCAATACTGCACATCCTTCAATACTGCACATCCATCAATACTGCACATCCATCAATACTGCACATCCTTCAATACTGCACATCCATCAATACTGCACATCCTTCAATACTGCACATCCATCAATACTGCACATCCATCAATACTGCACATCCATCAATACTGCACATCCTTCAATACTGCACATTCATCAATACTGCACATCCATCAATACTGCACATCCTTCAATACTGCACATCCATCAATACTGCACATCCTTCAATACTGCACATCCTTCAATACTGCACATGCATCAATACTGCAAATCCATCAATACTGCACATCCTTCAATACTGCTCATCCATCAATACTGCACACCCATCAATACTGCACATCCATCAATACTGCACATCCATCAATACTGCACATCCATCAATACTGCACATCCTTCAATACTGCACATCCATCAATACTGCACATCCTTCAATACTGCACATCCTTCAATACTGCACATCCATCAATACTGCACATCCATCAATACTGCACATCCTCAATACTGCACATCCTTCAATACTGCACATCCTTCAATACTGCACATCCATCAATACTGCACATCCATCAATACTGCACATCCATCAATACTGCACATCCTTCAATAATGCACATCCATCAATATTGCACATCCTTCAATACTGCACATCCATCAATACTGCACATCCTTCAATACTGCACATCCTTCAATACTGCACATCCTTCAATACTGCACATCCTTCAATACTGCACATCCTTCAATACTGCACATCCATCAATACTGCACATCCTTCAATACTGCACATCCTTCAATACTGCACATCCATCAATACTGCACAACCTTCAATACTGCACATCCATCAATACTGCACATCCATCAATACTGCACATCCATCAATACTGCACATCCATCAATACTGCACACCCTTCAATACTGCACATCCATCAATACTGCACATCCATCAATACTACACATCCATCAATACTGCACACCCATCAATACTGCACATCCATCAATACTGCACATCCATCAATACTGCACATCCATCAATACTGCACATCCTTCAATACTGCACATCCATCAATACTGCACATCCTTCAATACTGCACATCCTTCAATACTGCACATCCATCAATACTGCACATCCATCAATACTGCACATCCTCAATACTGCACATCCTTCAATACTGCACATCCATCAATACTGCACATCCATCAATACTGCACATCCATCAATACTGCACATCCTTCAATACTGCACATCCATCAATACTGCACATCCTTCAATACTGCACATCCATCAATACTGCACATCCTTCAATACTGCACATCCTTCAATACTGCACATCCTTCAATACTGCACATCCTTCAATACTGCACATCCTTCAATACTGCACATCCATCAATACTGCACATCCTTCAATACTGCACATCCTTCAATACTGCACATCCATCAATACTGCACAACCTTCAATACTGCACATCCATCAATACTGCACATCCATCAATACTGCACATCCATCAATACTGCACATCCATCAATACTGCACACCCTTCAATACTGCACATCCATCAATACTGCACATCCATCAATACTGCACATCCATCAATACTGCACACCTTTCAATACTGCACATCCATCAATACTGCACATCCATCAATACTGCACATCCTTCAATACTGCACATCCATCAATACTGCACATCCATCAATACTGCACACCTTTCAATACTGCACATCCATCAATACTGCACATCCATCAATACTGCACATCCTTCAATACTGCACATCCATCAATACTGCACATCCTTCAATGCTGCACATCCATCAGTACTGCACATCCTTCAATACTGCACATCCATCAATACTGCACATCCATCAATACTGCACATCCTTCAATACTGCACATCCTTCAATACTGCACATCCATCAATACTGCACACCCTTCAATACTGCACATCCATCAATACTGCACATCCATCAATACTGCACATCCATCAATACTGCACATCCTTCAATACTGCACATCCTTCAATACTGCACATCCTTCAATACTGCACATCCATCAATACTGCACATCCATCAATACTGCACATCCTTCAATACTGCACATCCATCAATACTGCACATCCATCATACTGCACATCCTTCAATACTGCACATCCTTCAATACTGCACATCCATCAATACTGCACACCCTTCAATACTGCACATCCTTCAATACTGCACACCCTTCAATACTGCACATCCTTCAATACTGCACATCCATCAATACTGCACATCCTTCAATCCTGCACATCCTTCAATACTGCACACCCTTCAATACTGCACATCCATCAATACTGCACATCCATCAATACTGCACAACCATCAATACTGCACATCCATCAATACTGCACACCCTTCAATACTGCACATCCATCAATACTGCACATCCATCAATACTGCACATCCATCAATACTGCACACCTTTCAATACTGCACATCCATCAATACTGCACATCCATCAATACTGCACATCCTTCAATACTGCACATCCATCAATACTGCACATCCATCAATACTGCACACCTTTCAATACTGCACATCCATCAATACTGCACATCCATCAATACTGCACATCCTTCAATACTGCACATCCATCAATACTGCACATCCTTCAATGCTGCACATCCATCAGTACTGCACATCCTTCAATACTGCACATCCATCAATACTGCACATCCATCAATACTGCACATCCTTCAATACTGCACATCCTTCAATACTGCACATCCATCAATACTGCACACCCTTCAATACTGCACATCCATCAATACTGCACATCCATCAATACTGCACATCCATCAATACTGCACATCCTTCAATACTGCACATCCTTCAATACTGCACATCCTTCAATACTGCACATCCATCAATACTGCACACCCTTCAATACTGCACATCCATCAATACTGCACATCCATCAATACTGCACATCCTTCAATACTGCACATCCATCAATACTGCACATCCATCATACTGCACATCCTTCAATACTGCACATCCTTCAATACTGCACATCCATCAATACTGCACACCCTTCAATACTGCACATCCTTCAATACTGCACACCCTTCAATACTGCACATCCTTCAATACTGCACATCCTTCAATCCTGCACATCCTTCAATACTGCACACCCTTCAATACTGCACATCCATCAATACTGCACATCCATCAGTACTGCACATCCTTCAATACTGCACATCCATCAATACTGCACATCCTTCAATACTGCACATCCTTCAATACTGCACAATCAATACTGCACATCCTTCAATACTGCACACCCTTCAATACTGCACATCCATCAATACTGCACATCCATCAATACTGCGCATCCATCAATACTGCACATCCTTCAATACTGCACATCCTTCAATACTGCACATCCATCAATACTGCACATCCATCAATACTGCACATCCATCAATACTGCACATCCATCAATACTGCACATCCATCAATACTGCACATCCTTCAATACTGCACATTCATCAATACTGCACATCCATCAATACTGCACATCCTTCAATACTGCACATCCATCAATACTGCACATCCTTCAATACTGCACATCCTTCAATACTGCACATGCATCAATACTGCAAATCCATCAATACTGCACATCCTTCAATACTGCACATCCATCAATACTGCACACCCATCAATACTGCACATCCATCAATACTGCACATCCATCAATACTGCACATCCATCAATACTGCACCTCCATCAATACTGCACATCCTTCAATACTGCACATCCTTCAATACTGCACATCCTTCAATACTGCACATCCATCAATACTGCACATCCTTCAATACTGCACATCCTTCAATACTGCACATCCATCAATACTGCACAACCTTCAATACTGCACATCCATCAATACTGCACATCCATCAATACTGCACATCCATCAATACTGCACACCCTTCAATACTGCACATCCATCAATACTGCACATCCATCAATACTGCACATCCATCAATACTGCACACCTTTCAATACTGCACATCCATCAATACTGCACATCCATCAATACTGCACATCCTTCAATACTGCACATCCATCAATACTGCACATCCTTCAATGCTGCACATCCATCAGTACTGCACATCCTTCAATACTGCACATCCATCAATACTGCGCATCCATCAATACTGCACATCCTTCAATACTGCACATCCTTCAATACTGCACATCCATCAATACTGCACACCCTTCAATACTGCACATCCATCAATACTGCACATCCATCAATACTGCACATCCATCAATACTGCACATCCTTCAATACTGCACATCCTTCAATACTGCATATCCTTCAATACTGCACATCCTTCAATACTGCACATCCATCAATACTGCACACCCTTCAATACTGCACATCCATCAATACTGCACATCCATCAATACTGCACATCCTTCAATACTGCACATCCATCAATACTGCACATCCATCAATACTGCATATCCTTCAATACTGCACATCCTTCAATACTGCACATCCATCAATACTGCACACCCTTCAATACTGCACATCCTTCAATACTGCACACCCTTCAATACTGCACATCCTTCAATACTGCACATCCATCAATACTGCACATCCTTCAATACTGCACATCCTTCAATACTGCACACCCTTCAATACTGCACATCCATCAATACTGCACATCCTTCAATACTGCACATCCTTCAATACTGCACTCACTTCTATACTGCACAATCAATACTGCACACCCTTCAATACTGCACATCCATCAATACTGCACATCCATCAATACTGCGCATCCATCAATACTGCACATCCTTCAATACTGCACATCCTTCAATACTGCATATCCATCAATACTGCACATCCATCAATACTGCACACCCTTCAATACTGCACATCCTTCAATACTGCACATCCATCAATACTGCACATCCATCAATACTGCACACCCTTCAATACTGCACATCCATCAATACTGCACATCCATCAATACTGCACATCCATCAATACTGCACATCCTTCAATACTGCACATCCATCAATACTGCACATCCTTCAATACTGCACATCCATCAATACTGCACATCCTTCAATACTGCACATCCTTCAATACTGCACATCCATCAATACTGCACATCCATCAATACTGCACATCCTTCAATACTGCACATCCATCAATACTGCAAATCCATCAATACTGCACTTCCATCAATACTGCACATCCATCAATACTGCACATCCATCAATACTGCACATCCATCATACTGCACATCCTTCAATACTGCACCTCCATCAATACTGCACATCCTTCAATACTGCACATCCTTCAATACTGCACATCCTTCAATACTGCACATCCATCAATACTGCACATCCTTCAATACTGCACATCCTTCAATACTGCACATCCATCAATACTGCACAACCTTCAATACTGCACATCCATCAATACTGCACATCCATCAATACTGCACATCCATCAATACTGCACATCCTTCAATACTGCACATCCATCAATACTGCACATCCATCAATACTGCACATCCATCAATACTGCACACCTTTCAATACTGCACATCCATCAATACTGCACATCCATCAATACTGCACATCCTTCAATACTGCACATCCATCAATACTGCACATCCTTCAATGCTGCACATCCATCAGTACTGCACATCCTTCAATACTGCACATCCATCAATACTGCGCATCCATCAATACTGCACATCCTTCAATACTGCACATCCTTCAATACTGCACATCCATCAATACTGCACACCCTTCAATACTGCACATCCATCAATACTGCACATCCATCAATACTGCACATCCATCAATACTGCACATCCTTCAATACTGCACATCCTTCAATACTGCACATCCTTCAATACTGCACATCCATCAATACTGCACACCCTTCAATACTGCACATCCATCAATACTGCACATCCATCAATACTGCACATCCTTCAATACTGCACATCCATCAATACTGCACATCCATCAATACTGCATATCCTTCAATACTGCACATCCTTCAATACTGCACATCCATCAATACTGCACACCCTTCAATACTGCACATCCTTCAATACTGCACACCCTTCAATACTGCACATCCTTCAATACTGCACATCCATCAATACTGCACATCCTTCAATACTGCACATCCTTCAATACTGCACACCCTTCAATACTGCACATCCATCAATACTGCACATCCTTCAATACTGCACATCCTTCAATACTGCACTCCCTTCAATACTGCACAATCAATACTGCACACCCTTCAATACTGCACATCCATCAATACTGCACATCCATCAATACTGCGCATCCATCAATACTGCACATCCTTCAATACTGCACATCCTTCAATACTGCACATCCATCAATACTGCACATCCATCAATACTGCACACCCTTCAATACTGCACATCCTTCAATACTGCACATCCATCAATACTGCACATCCATCAATACTGCACACCCTTCAATACTGCACATCTATCAATACTGCACACCCTTCAATACTGCACACCCTTCAATACTGCACATCCATCAATACTGCACATCCATCAATACTGCACATCCTTCAATACTGCACATCCATCAATACTGCACATCCTTCAATACTGCACATCCATCAATACTGCACATCCTTCAATACTGCACATCCTTCAATACTGCACATCCATCAATACTGCACATCCATCAATACTGCACATCCTTCAATACTGCACATCCATCAATACTGCAAATCCATCAATACTGCACTTCCATCAATACTGCACATCCATCAATACTGCACATCCATCAATACTGCACATCCATCAATACTGCACATCCATCAATACTGCACATCCTTCAATACTGCACATCCATCACCAACACACTGCATCAGTGCATTGCTGTTTTGAGTTCACAGTCCGCTGGATGTGTCAATCCACTTGTAGAACCACTTCTAGTAAAAGTGTATCTGTACTGTGTTGGGGCTCCCCATGCTTTGGCATTCACCCTGTTTACATTGCAAGTGAATTTCAAGCACCGGCTGCAAGATCTGAACAATTATTATGTAAATTAGGTCACATAGCATTGAGGTCAAAATGGGCATGGGATGGGCGATTAAAATGATGAATCACAGTAGTTCGAGGTCGCACTTGCGACACAATGGAGGTGTTCGGCAAAGCAGTCACCTAACCTGCGTTTGGTCTCCCCATTGCAGTGAATACAGTTTACTAGATTAGAGGAAGTGCACATAAATCGTCATCTCACACAGAATGAGTGTTTGGGACACTAGATAACAGGGTGGGAGAAGAGTTGCATTTCCTGCATTAGCACGGGAAGGTGCCCGGGGAAGGTGCCCGGGGAAGGTGCCCGGGGAAGATGCCCGGGGAAGGTGCCCGGGGAAGGTGCCCGGGGAAGGTGCCTGGAAGTTGGGTGGTGGAAGTGTGAACCGGAATGTTGGAGAAAACAGTTCCTCTGGAAAGCGGAGAGGGGAGGGAAGGACAAAATGTGTTTGTTGGTGGGATCACATCATAGGAGGTGGAAATGGCGGAAGGTGAACTGGCGAATACCGATGCTGGTAGGGTGGAAAGCAAGGACCAAGTGAACATTGTCACAGGGGGTGGGGGAGGGGTGAGAGCAGAAGCAAAGTTAAACATGGGTTTACTAGAACGAGTGGAACCTCCATTATTCACCACAATAGTAGGGACAGTGTCAGTGGATAGTGAAGAGAGGAAACTTGCCTTGAGCCACTTCCTGATCCAGAGTGAAAATGTTTCAGAATATATTAGAAATGAAAAACAACCCGGCTTTATATATAAATCCAGTACTGCCCCTCCGACAGTGCAGCGCTCCCTCAGTACTGCCCCTCCGACAGTGCAGCGCTCCCTCAGCACTGCCACTCCGACAGTGCAGCACTCCCTCAGTACTGCCCCTCCGACAGTGCGGTGCTCCCTCAGCACTGCCCCTCCGACAGTGCAGCGCTCGCTCAGTACTGCCCCTCCGACAGTGCGGTGCTCCCTCAGCACTGCCCCTCCGACAGTGCGGTGCTCCCTCAGTACTGCCCCTCCGACAGTGCGGCGCTCCCTCAGTACTGCCCCTCCGACAGTGCGGCGCTCCCTCAGTACTGCCCCTCCGACAGTGCAGCGCTCCCTCAGTACTGCCTCTCCGACAGTGCAGCGCTCCCTCAGTACTGCCCCTCCGACAGTGCAGCGGTCCCTCAGTACTGCCTCTCCGACAGTGCGGCGCTCCCTCAGTACTGACCCTCCGACAGTGCAGTGCTCCCTCAGTACGGCCCCTCCGACAGTGGAGCGCTCCCTCAGTACCGCCCCTCAGACAGTGCAGCGGTCCCTCAGTACCGCCCCTCCGACAGTGCGGCGCTCCCTCAGTACCGCCCCTCCGACAGTGCGGCACTCCCTCAGTACTGCCCCTCCGACAGTGCGGCGCTCCCTCAGTACTGCCCCTCCGACAGTGCAGCGCTCCCTCAGTACTGCCCCTCCAACAGTGCAGCGCTCCCTCAGTACTGCCCCTCTGACAGTGCAGCGCTCCCTCAGTACTGCCCCTCCGACAGTGCAGCGCTCCCTCAGTACTGCCCCTCTGACAGTGCAGCGGTCCCTCAGTACTGCCCCTCCGACAGTGCGGCGCTCCCTCAGTACTGCCCCTCCGACAGTGCAGCGCTCCCTCAGTACTGCCCCTCCGACAGTGCAGCGCTCCCTCAGTACTGCCCCTCCGACAGTGCGGCGCTCCCTCAGCACTGCCCCTCCGACAGTGCGGCACGCCCTCAGTACTGCCCCTCCAACAGTGCGGCGCTCCCTCGGTACTGCCCCTCCGACAGTGCGGCACTCCCTCAGTACTGCCCCTCCGACAGTGCGGCGCTCCCTCAGTACTGCCCCTCCAACAGTGCAGGCGCTCCCTCAGTACTGCCCCTCCGACAGTGCAGGCGCTCCCTCAGTACTGCCCCTCCGACAGTGCGGCGCTCCCTCAGTACTGCCCCTCCGACAGTGCAGCGCTGCCTCAGTACTGCCCCTCCGACAGTGCAGCGCTCCCTCAGTACTGCCCCTCCGACAGTGCGCCGCTCCCTCAGTACTGCCCCTCCGACAGTGCGGCGCTCCCTCAGTACTGCCCCTCCGACAGTGCAGCACTCCCTCAGTACTGCCCCTCCGACAGTGCAGCGCTCCCTCAGTACTGCCCCTCCGACAGTGCGGCACTCCCTCAGTACTGCCCCTCCGACAGTGCAGCACTCCCTCAGTACTGCACTGGGGGTGCCAGCTTAGATTTTATACTCAAGTCTCTGGAGTGGGACTTCGAACCCACAACCATCTGACTCAGAGACGAGAGAGCTGCCGCTGAATCACAGCTGACATTTCAGGTAATTGAGACTTTCAACCTGGCTGTTAAAAAGTGACTTTTGTAGGAAATTCTAAAATGTTCCATGACTTTAAAAAAAAGGTTTCAGTTTGATTTCCTCGTCAGCTCGTTGAACAGACTTGGCTAGGCTCATTAACAAAAGCCAAATGGTTGATTTATTATTCATTAGTGAGTAAATTAGTATAATTTCTTTGGCTTTACTCAGTGTAAATTACTCCTGGTGCTAAATGACCACTTGAAATGAGATTGAATGTCAAATTAATGCATTTTGAGCAGAGTGCACACCACAGAGTGAGTTGGTTACGGAGAGAGTGGGAACAGTGAGATATAAGAACATGCGGCCCCCGTCTTTAACAACATTAAATTTAAATTTGTGTAACTGATAGTGAATTGCCAGTTAACAGGTTGCAGGTGATCATTAGTTAGGTGGTTGGTCTGATTTTTTTTTAAATAAACACACACAAACTCTATAGATTTAAAACAATAAATCTCAGGGTAAACTCCACATAAAAGAAAACAATTTAACACCAGTGTACAAATCACATAGCACCATCATAATTCAATTAAATACTACAAATATACTACTACCCATTTTACGCCAGTCCTACTGGCATCGTTTGTTCATTCAATCGTTCATTCGATCGTTCGTTCGTTCACTCGAGCGTTCGTCCGTTCGCATGGTTGGGCTGATTGAGCATCTGAAACTGGTTTGTGCCCTAATTTTGTAGAAATATAAAAGGGAGACAGTAATACACGCACAGCCGAGAGCGAGTGGTTAATAAAGTGAGACTGGAATTACTACAACAGGAGTTTGGCCACAGTGGGAATTAGGGGTGGAGGAGTTTAATAGGAATTATAAGTAGATAAAGAATACAAACTTAAACTGTATCTTAATGACTATTTCTAGTAAGAATAACAGGACAGAGACAGTGATGTGCAGTTCCTACAGGATGAGGGAGCTTTGAGCAAACTTGCCTGGTGACGTGGAAAGAGAAATGAGCACACAGGCCTGTCGATCAACCATATGATCGCTTGTTTTTAAAAGGAGATTGCACAGGTGCAGAATAAATATATGGCATTATAAAAAGGAGACTACTTCCGGTTCCAGGTGCCATGTGGGAAACGCGGCAGCCAATTTGCACACAGCAAGCTCCCACGAACAACAATGTGATAATGACCAGATAATCTGTTTCAGTGATGTTGGTTGAGGGATAAATATTGGCCCAGGACACCGGGGAGAACTCCCCTGCACTTCTTCGAAATAGTGCCGTGGGATCTTTTACATCCACCTGAGAGAGCAGACGGGGCCTCGGTTTAACGTCTCATTAAAAGACGGCACCTCCGACAGTGCAGCACTCCCTCAGCACTGCACTGGGAGTGTCAGCCAAGATTTTTGTGCTCAAGTCTGTGACGTGGGACTCACAACCTTCTGACTCAGGCGAGTGTGCTACCCACTGAGCCACAGCTGACTAACAATAATGTTTGTTTCAGCATAACAGTGTGAGCTGAAAACTTTTAAAACTGGTTAGCCCTGGAAGCTGAGCATTTCCCAGAGTCTGCTGGTAGCATACGAGTTAAATCAAATTTCCAAAAGGTTAAAATAACACATTCTCCATCCAACAGACTCACTCAACATCAGCACTGACCTGGGGTTAGCACAGTGACGGGCGGGACCCTGCCACTTTAAATCTGAGCCAGTGTATTTGTTGACTTATCCGAAAGGTATTTCTGACCCACAGTGAGTCAGTATATTAGCAATCCAGACTCGATGGGATAAGCAGCCAAGGGTTGGACGACTGAGCCGTAACAAAACTTAATGTTGAGGAAGTGACTCAGCACAGCCCCAGAGGGCCTGATGCAATGGGATTCGATACTTGTAAATAAAAATACCAGACACGACGTTAAAAATTAACTGATGAAGTTCCGTGTCTGTGTTCAAACGGAGCCTCACACTGCACTGGAATGATTGGGTCGGCTGATCAACCATTAAGGGTGGTGGTTTTGCTCCACCCCCAAACCACTGGTGCTGGCTGAGTGTCCATCTGACAGGAAACGTTTTGTTCAGCCGGCAGAACATGGACCGAAGTTAGCATTTGGGCAAAGGATCCGATTGCTTCGAATTTGGAGACTCTGGACAAGGGAGATGAGGAGACACATTGTCCTCGAGTCTCTGGGACCTGCGTTCCGCTCCAGCCTTCATTAAACTGAAGCAATTTTGTGGACCAATAATTTTTTTTAAATACTGTTCTTCACCAACCCAATCCCATTCACCTGTTTCTATTCATGATCTGGAACCTTCTGCAGCTCCCCTCCTTTACCCCACCTTTTAACCATGTTCAGAAGTTGTCCTGAACAGACTTAGACGGATACAAAATTAGTTTGTTGACAAGCCAGAAAGCAAGGAGTCACTGGATAATGATCAGGAGCATAAGAATTAGGAGCCTGCTCTGCCATTCAATACAATCAGGGCTGACCTTCGACATCAACTCCACTTTCCTGCACTATCCCCATATTCCCTTAGTGCCCAAACATCTAGCGATCTCTGTCTAGACTCAATGACTGAACATCCACAGCCCTCTGGGGTAGAGAAATCCAAAGATTCACAACCCTCCGAGTGAAGAAATGTCTCCGCATCTCAGTCCTAAATGGCCGACCCCCTATCCCGAATATGAACCCTGGCTGATATTCTCTCCCTAACCCAAGGAGATTGATACCTATTATCATCCCCTGCCCCTCAGCCCCAGCCCTTTAACTACCACTGTCTTAACTTTTATGGGCAGGCGGGGGTGGGGCGGACTGGCAATCGGGAGGGTGAGGGAGAGGGGACCGGGAGGGAGAGGGGACCGGGAGGGAGAGGGGACCGGGAGGGAGAGGGGACCGGGAGGGAGAGGGGACCGGGAGGGAGAGGGGACCGGGAGGGAGAGGGGACCGGGAGGGAGAGGGGACCGGGAGGGAGAGGGGACCGGGAGAGAGAGGGGACCGGGAGGGAGAGGGGACCGGGAGGGAGAGGGGACCGGGAGGGAGAGGGGACCGGGAGGGAGAGGGGACCGGGAGAGAGAGGGGACCGGGAGGGAGAGGGGACCGGGAGGGAGAGGGGACCGGGAGGGAGAGGGGACCGGGAGGGAGAGGGGACCGGGAGGGAGAGGGGACCGGGAGGGAGAGGGGACCGGGAGGGAGAGGGGACCGGGAGAGAGAGGGGACCGGGAGAGATCGCAGGTTTGGTGGGAGGGGGTTGCCCGGTCGTGGCAGAAGGTTAGTTTGAGGGGCTGTGGGGAGCTCTCCTGCTCCTCCTGGCCCACAAGCCTTGCCATAAAAATAACTTACCTGCTGGATCCGGCAGCTCCCGCCTCCCTTTAGCTGCCGGGTTTCCCGAGCCCTGGGAAACCCGACCGGCCAGTGTTAAATTCAAATGGCTGGCAGAATATCAGGACGGAGCCTCATTTGCATATTATAAGGACAGACTCGCCTCTCCAGAGCGGGTTACTCGGATACCCCCAAACCGGTCAAAACAGTGGCAAAGGCGTTTGCGGTGGGTTGTGTCGCTTTGATGGTGGCTTTTATTTCAGCATTGTGGCCTAGAGGACGCTGTGATGGTCCAGAACAGAGGGATGGTAAGGTGTGTGACTGTTGACTGTTGTACAACGTGGGTTTGGGATTGTGTTCAGTGGAACCGTAGTCGAATGAAGCAATCATGGACAGCCTGGCCGGAGACGGGATGTTCTGGTCTCCTCCTTGTCCTCCTCCTCGTCCTCCTCCTCTTCCTCTTTTCTCCTCCTCCTATGTAGAGTAAAAATACTTAATTGGAGGAAAGCCAATTTCAGTGGGATGAGAACGGATCTGGCCCGGGTAAATTGGAATCAAAGAATGGCAGGCAAAACTGTAATCGAACAATGGGCTGCCTTTAAAGAGGAGATGGTGCGGGTACATTCGGGGTACATTCCCACTGGGGGAAAGGTAGGGCAACCAAAGTCAGAGCTCCCTGGATGATGAAAGAGATAGTGAGTAAGATGAAGCAGGAAAAGGAGCGTATGACAGATGTCAGGTTGAGAATACAAGTGAGAACCAGGCTGAATATAGAAAGTTCAGAGGGGAAGTGAAAAAGGAAATAAGAGGGGCAAAGAGAGAGTATGAGAATAGATTGGCAGCCAACATAAAGTGAATTCAAAAGTCTTCTATAGGCATATAAATAGTAAACAGGTAGTAAGAGGAGGGGTGGGGCTGATTAGGGACCAAAATGGAGACCTACGCATGGAGGCAGAGGGCATGGCTGAGGTACTAAATGAGTACTTTGCATCTGCCTTTACCAAGGAAGAAGATGCTGCCAAAGTCATAGTGAAAGAGGAGGTAGTTGAGATACTGGATGGGCTAAAAATTGATAAGGAGGAGGTACTAGAAAGGCTGGCTGTACTTAAAGTAGAAAAGTCACCTGGACCGGATGGGATGCATCCTAGGACGCTGAGGGAAGTAAAGGTGGAAATTGCAGAGGTACTGGCCATAATCTTCCAATCCTCCTTGGATACGGGGCTGGTGCCAGAGGACTGGAGAATTGCAAATGTTACATACTTGTTCAAAAAACAGTGTAAGGATAAACCCAGCAACTACAGGCCAGTCAGTTTAACCTCGGTAGTGGGGAAACTTTTAGAAACGATAAGCTGGGACAAAATTAACAGTCACTTGGACAAGTGTGGATTAATTAAGGAAAGCCAGCACAGATTTGTTAAAGGCAAATCGTGTTTAACTAACTTGATTGAGTTTTTTGGTGAGATAACAGAGAGGGTTGATGAGGGCAATGCGGTTGACGTGGTGTATATGGATTTCCAAAAGGTGTTTGATAAAGTGCCACATAATAGGTTTGCCAGTAAAGTTGAAGCCCATGGAATAAAAGGGACAGTGGCAGCATGGATACGAAATTGGCTAAGTGACAGGAAACAGAGAGTAGTGGTGAACGGTTGTTTTTCGGACTGGAGGAAGGTATACAGTGGTGTTCCCCAGGGGTCGGTACTAGGACCACTGCTTTTCTTGATATATATTAATGACTTGGACTTGGGAGTACAGGGTACAATTTCAAAATTTGCTGATGACACAAAACTTGGAAGTATAGTGAACAGTGAGGAGGATAGTGATAGACTTCAAGAAGACATAGACAGGCTGGTGGAATGGGTGGACATGTGGCAGATGAAATTTAATGCAGAAAAGTGCAAAGTGATACATTTTGGTAGAAAAATGAGGAGAGGAAATATAAACTAAAGGGTACAATCCTAAAGGGGTGCATGAACACAGAGACCTGGGGGTATGTGTGCACAAATCGTTGAAGGTGGCAAGGCAGGTTGAGAAAGCGGTTAAAAAAGCATACGGGATCCCGGGCTTCATAAATAGAGGTATAGAGCAGTGTTTCCCAACCTGTGGTCCGCGAGGGTACTGCAGGTGGTCCGTGAAAAAATGGTCCAAATCCCTAAAATAAGCGTGTCTGTTGTCTCCACAGATGTTGAATGTCCCGCCGTGTGGGTCCAGTGTTTTTATTGCTGTTTAAAGCTGGGTTTTGGGGATGAGCTGATGGAAGTGAAAACCTGCCGTGGATGGAGGGCGGGTTGGTTTTCTGGAAGGAGCGAATCAACTGGGCCGAAAAATCAGCTCCAGACAAATTCACCAAAATATTTCCCACCTCACTACCGCAAAACGGCAAGTAGTGCTCCACTCTGTCAAATAAACCCAACCAGAGCCCCCTCAATTCAGCAATCTTCACCAGTGTCCCCACTGTTATACAACCTCAGGTGTGCATGTACGGAGTGTGGGACTTTGACAGTGGGTTTTATACAACCGCAGCCGCCAGTACTCTTGAGTCACACTAAGTAAATGTAGATGTCATAAATATAAGATCCTCAATAATAAATGCAGGAGGGAATTCAGGAAAAACTTGTTTATGCAAAGAGTGTTTGGAATGTGGAACGCGATACCACAGGTACCAGAGATCAGTGAGGGGAGCGGAGAGGTTTCAGCCGTGAGTTGGCTCCGTGGCTTAGTTGGTCAAAGCGCCTGTTTAGTTTACTAGGAGAGCCTGGGTTCGATTCGTAGCGCGGCATTTTTTAAAGAACAAAATATTCTCTTATGATCCCACAGAGGGATCAGGCCGCGAGATAAACTTTTATCAGCAAACCGAAGAAAGACAAATTAACAGAGAGATGTGTTGCTCCGCCCAGTGCAAAGGTGAAATGGATGTTATTGAAAATAATTCCCCCCTGACAGTTTGTGTAGATTTTTTGTAAAGTCTGGATTTTCAATGTCAGGAGAAACCGAAAAAGTAAGAAATAAACTGCTGATGACCCATACAGGGATTAAACCCGTGCCCTTCGCGATATCAGCACCACGCTCTAAACAACTGTGATAACAGCTGACCGGATTGTTCCAGCCCCACGCTGGCCGGTTTATGTTTTACTTCTCACACTGGGTCACAGAGTTATTGTACAAACAATGAGCACACCACATCCCTTAAACATGATTCCGATATAAAATAATCACTGTTCGATAAAAACCGAGTATGTAAATCGAAAGTAACAGAAAAAGAGCACTTAATTGTGAAAAGAATGATTGCACCAACATTGAAGGGGAAGCTGCCGGCCTCTGCCATTCTAATCCTGTGACTGGGGGAGTTTGGTTCGGGCAGAGCTTTGCCTGTGACAACACGAACACCCCCCCTCCGCACCCCCGCACCCCCCCCCACTCCATCCATGTTAAATCTGAAAAGTGTCTGGCAAAAATTCGGAACAGGCGGGGAGGAAGGAACCCTTCAGAGAGGTTTGTGTTTCTGAATCCCTACCTCATCTGGCTCTTTTTGACATGTCCCCATTCAATGTACAGACCCTCTCCTCAGTCTGCCCCTCCAGACCCGTCACCTCACATTTCTCTCCAGCTAATTTCAAAACATGTTTTACACACCCCTCCAGGATTGTCCTGGAGTCCCAAATACTGTGTCAATTGTAGCACTTTCTGAAATACTACCCGAGTCATGTGTTAGTCAAGAGAGACAGAGGGGAATGAGGCAGACCAAGCGTCACTGAGCCTTTGCTGGAGTGAAACAGGGGTTCGTTCCATGAAACATTGCTACAGCTTTCGGAATAGAGGGAGATTATAGAGACCTGATGGGTTCCACCGAAACAAAAGGGTTTGAGGTGTTGGCCGGCAGGACAGATAAAATGTGGGGAGTGTTTAAACAAGATGTGGAGGTTGTTGCTGTAGTTGTTCTATGGAGTTCCTTCAAGGAGGTGATTCTGAATGCAATGGATCAACGTGTACCCATACAAAGCGAAGGTACTGAGCGTCATTACAGTCCAGCCTGGTTCAACGGAACTAACAAACAATTCATCCAGAAGAGAAAAAGGGATTTAAGGCCATGACTGTAAATGGCGCAGAATTCAGGCGGCTTCAAAACCAGAAGGCAAGACAAGAGTGTAAAAACTGCAACAGACTGGCGAAGAACAACTTCACATTGAACATGGCAAGTGAAGAGAAGGGTAATAATAGTGCCAGAGGTAAGTTGTGACATTATTCACAAAATGTTTTAAACGGCTTGCTTACATTGTGGTCCACAAAAGCTTCTGATGACGATGTAGTGGTCCACATAAAGGAAAAGGTTGGGCACCGCTGGTATAGAGGACAAAAGTGTTGAAATTATGATGAACCCGTATAAAACACTGGCCCGGCCTCAACTGGAGTATTGTGTCCAATTCTGGGCACCGCACTTTAGGAAGGATGTGAAGGCCTTAGAGAGGGTGCAGAAAAGATTTACAAGAATGATTCCAGGGATGAGGGACTTCAGTTACGTGGATAAACTGGAGAAGCTGGGGTGGTTCTCCTTAGAGCAGAGAAGGGTTGAGAGGAGATTTGATAGAAGTGTTCAAAATTATGAGGGGTCTAGACAGAGTAGATAGAGGAAAACTGTTCCCATTGGCAGAAGGGTTGAGAACCAGAGGACACAGATTTAAGGTGATTGGCAGAAGAACCAAAGGTGACATAAGGGAAAACTTTTTTACGCAGCGAGTGGTTAGGATCTGGAATGCACTGCCTGAAAGGGTGGTGGAGACAGACTCAATCGTGGCTTTCAAAAGGGAGTTGGATAAGCACCTGAAAGAAAGAAATTTGCAGGGCTACGGGGAAAGGGAGGGGGGAGTGGGACTAGCTGAAGTACTCTTGCAGAGAGCCGGCATGGGCTCGACGGGCCGAATGGCCTTCTTCTGTGCTATAACCATTCTATGATTCTCCTCCTTCTTTCTCCTTCTTCTTCCTCCTCCACCTGCGAGCAGCTTAGCCTCTTTGCTGCCTCTGCTCCATCTCCCTGTCATGCTGATAGGCCAAGGGGGATGACAACTAGAGCACCCATGACTGGGAGCAAGTGGTCTGACCCAGAACCCTTGAAGTCAGAACCAAGGCCTTCTCCACTTGCAGCATTACTCCCTGTCACCTCACCAACTTTAAACAACTCTAGAAAACTCCAAACACTCCCACAGACTTACACAGCCAGTAGAAAGTAACCGGCAACTAACCTGAGAGTGGTTGATGATCCCTTTAGATAGCGCTAGCGGGGGGTCCTTGCTGCTGCTGAGGTTAAGACAATGGCCCAGATATTCCGATCCCTACGGGTGAGTACGCGCTGTGTACCCACCCGTAGGGACATCGGAAATGCCGGTTTCAGGCATGCACAGCGCATTCGCTGATAACCGGCATTTCCGATCTGTCAAGAATGCTCTTGACAGATCCTCCGGCTGCCCTAGAGAAGGGCCTCTGCGGGCGGATAGTTCCGCTTTTTGGAGACCCTCCGCCCGCAGAAAACCCTTAGAAATCTTACGCCTGGTAAAAGCAGGCATAAGGCTTTGGTAGGAAAAATAGAGAAGCAGGGTATTTTTTAAATGGTGAGAGATTGGGAAATGTTGGTGTTCAGAGGGACCTGGGTGTCCTTGTACATGAATGACTGAAAGTTAACATGCAGGTACAGCAAGCAATTAGGAAAGCAAATGGTATGTTGGCCTTTATTACAAGAGGATTTGAGTAGAAGAGTAAAGATGTCTTACTGCAATTATATAGGGCCCTGGTGAGACCACACCTGGAGTATTGTGTACAGTTTTGGTCTCCTTACCTAAGGAAGGATATACTTGCCATAGAGGGAGTTCAACGAAGGTTCACCAGACTGATTCCTGGGATGGGGGGATTGCACTGTGAGGAGAGATTGAGTAGACTAGGCCTATATTCTCTGGAGTTTAGAAGAATGAGAGGTGATTTCATTGAAACATACAAAATTCTTACAGGGCTTGACAGGGTAGATGCAGGGAGGATGTTTCCCCTGGCTGGAGAGTCTAGAACCAGGGGTCACAGTCTCAGAATAAGGGGTCGGCCATTTAGGACTGAGAGGAGGAGGAATTTCTTCACTCAGAGGGTGGTGAACCTGTGGAATTCTCTCCCCCAGAGGGCTGTGGAGGCTCAGCCGTTGAGTATATTCAAGGCTGAGATCGATAGAGTTTTTGAATATTAAGGGAATCGAGGGATCTGGAGATCGGGCAGGAAAGTGGCGATGAGGTCAAAGATCAGCCATGATCTTACTGAATGGCGGAGCAGGCTCGAGGGGCCGAATGGCCGACTCCTGCTCCTATTTCTTATGTTCATATGCAGTCACCCAGCAGCCAGCCCTGCAGTTTTCAAATGATGCTGCCATCACTGACTGCCCGAGCATGAAAAGCTGCCAGGGTAGCAGGCGTTCACACGTCTAACTCGGTTGCTGTCATCTCACACGAGCTGCACCTTTATGCAGCGGTTGTCCGCTCTTCCTGAATTGGGGGTCGGGCCATTCATGGCCACATCGGCCCAATCAGTTGTGCACTGCACGCTGGGGAATCCGGCAGCGTGTTGAGAATCGGAAAGCTCTTTCCTGCTTCTGGCTGTGTTCCAAGAGGAAACTGCAGCATTCACTGGCAAACAGTACGTCAGTAACCCTGCGTGATGCAAATGTCCACTGAAGGTTAGGCCATGTGATCAAAATCTCTCGCAGTTGTTTGGCAGGAGCACAACACATAAAAGTTTAAATAAAAACAGAAAATGCTGGGAGCTCTCAGCAGGTCAGGCAGCATCTGACGAGAAACGATCGACTAGTTTCGGGAATAGACCCTTCCTCAGGCTCCTTCCAGCATCTGCAGTATTTTGCTTTCTGTACATAGAAGTTCAGCGCGCTGTAGCGCTCACAGCCACTGACAAAGCCGTCCTTGTCCTGGAAGAGCTCCCTAAGTCAGGCTACAGGAGTGTATGTGGTTCTGTTATGGCCACTTTGAGGACTGTTAGGCCCCGATATTTACGGGAAGGCAGGGAAGGTGCGGGCGAGGCTGAAAACAGCGGGAGAACCCGGCAAGGCCAAGGGCGCGGAGGTCCAACCGATCTCGACGGCAGGACAGTCTGACCGGCGGGTGGGACAGGAACACCAGCGGCAGGAGGCCGCAGCCAGGGACTCTTGGGGACGGTCCCCGGCAATCGGGAGGGTACGGAAGGTCGGGACTCAGAGGTGGGGGAGAGGCCTGCGATCGGGCGGGCTGAGGGGAGGCCACAAGAGGCACTGCAGCAACTCGCCAAGGCTTCTTCGGCAGCACCTCCCAAACCTGCGACCTCTTCCACCTAGAAGGACAAGGGCAGC
Source organism: Squalus acanthias (assembly GCA_030390025.1). Taxonomy (NCBI): domain Eukaryota; kingdom Metazoa; phylum Chordata; class Chondrichthyes; order Squaliformes; family Squalidae; genus Squalus; species Squalus acanthias. The sequence continues at coordinate 3,661,946 of CM059440.1, forward strand.
AGGCGCATGGGAACACCACCACCTCCAAGTTCCCCTCCAAGTCACACACCATCCTGACTTGGAAATATATCGGCCAATCCTGCATCGTCGCTGGGTCAAAATCCTGGAACTCCCTCCCTAACAGCACTGTGGGAGTACCTTCGCCACACGGACTGCAGCCGTTCAAGAAGGCGGCTCACCACCACCTTCTCAAGGGCAACTAGGGATGGGCAATAAATGCTGGCCTTGCCAGCAACGCCCACATCCAAGAACAAATTTTTTTTAAAGGCTGGCAATTGAGGAGGGGGGAGGCCAAAGGCTTCCTTGAGTGGTCTGGTGGGAGCACTCCTGCTCCTTCTGGCCCACAAGCAGCGCTGAAACAGTCACCTTGTGGAGCCAACAGCTCCCGCCTCCCTTTCACTGCCGAGTTTCCCAGGAAATCCGCGCAGCAACAGTGAACTTCAAATCAGGCTCCCAATTGCACAGTAGGAGCACGATTTAAATATGTTAATAAGTGTCCCGCCTCTGCACGGCGAGACACTAGGACGCCCCAATATCCACCGCCATGAAAATGGCAGCTGGCGTGTGCGTGGCGGTTTGGGGTCACGCTCCGCGTGTCTCACTATTTAACCCCCCCTCCCCAACGACCGTCTCCCGCCCGTTGTAGGGGGGTTAATATCGAGGCCTCAGTCTTGCACCCGGGCCTCTTTAGACATGTTCAGATGCAAAAGTCGGACCCTGTCCACATCGATGGCGGCACACGATAGCTCTGAGTGGAGTGTCTGACAACAACAACAGGCTTTGGAGAAGTGCTGAGGAGACTTGCCAGGCTGATACCCGGGAGAAGGAACTTCAGTTACGTGGAGAGAGTGAAGAAGCGGCGATTGTTCTTGGAGCAGAGAGGGTTAAGCGGAGATTTAATAGATGTTCAAAATTATGAAGGGTTTTGATAGAGTAAATAAGGAGAAACGGTTTCCAATTGCAGGAGGGTCGGTAACCAGAGGACACGGATTGAAGATTTCTTTCTGCTCGTAGTTTGACAGCTAGTTTGTCAAACTAAACATTCATAGAATTATAAGTTGCAATAAATCACATGTTTACTTGGCCTTTTTTGAACTGAAGATTGTCCTGGTCAGCGTGACACAGCTCCATGGTGCTCAGTGTACTTTCCAGGTGCAAATTAAATTTATAGGCCAGCTTTCAAAGCTAGCCTTGCTCGAGGAGGAAGCTCTGAGCACTGAATGGTAGACCAGTCATATCCAGAATATTGAACCCAAGCAATTCCTTAAAGGGAGGCTGGATTAAACCACTCTGTGCTTGAAACCACAAAACCCAGATCCCATCTGAAGTGGCAGAATTGAAATGTTTAAGTGATTGAGTCATGAATGAAGTGTCACCAGCCACTGTGCTCTCAACACACACACAAGCAAAGAAACTGAGTTCTTTGGTGGATCTCTGTCTGTAATCCCTGAAAAGACTTTGGGGGGAAAATTGGGTTGCTTTGCGCCTCCCGTCAGCGCCCGTCTCCTAGCGCCCGGGCAGGGCGCCGCTAACGCCTCCCGCGAAATTCAGCGGGAGGTTAGCGCCGGCGGTAGCCGGTAGCACCCCGCAGCGCTGCGCCTCCAGTGATGACATCATCGCCGTGTGCAGCGCCCCGCTCGCGAACCAGCCGCAAACTTGGGTTGCGCCCCCTGACCTATCGCCAGACGACATGTCCGACACGGTCAGGGTGACGTTTTTGCAGCCGCGGCGGCGCAAGTTAAAGGGCAGGTGCCGAGCGGCCATTTTTTTCTGGCCACCTGCCACCACTTGCCCCCTTCCCCTTTTTTCTTCGGGGTGCCGGCCGCGATCGCTCAGCCCGGCGCTCCTCTTGAGAGCCGGGCTGCTTTCCCGGCATCCCACTCCCCGGTGGTCCAGCAGGGCCCCGGTGTGCGCAGCGCTAGGCCCCTCCCCTTTAATCAGGGGAGGGAGGCCTGTAATACCGCGGCGCTACGTGCCGACGCGGGTGGCGCTGTTACACATAGCGCCGCGATATTGAATGGTAGCACCCCAGGAAGGAGGGGGAGCGTTTCCAGTAGCCCCGCCTCCTGCTTGGGCCGCTTCCACTCAATTTATGGCGCGGGGGTGCTAACTTTTGTAGCGCCAAAGGGGGCGCCACCAAATTTTTCCCTCTTTAACTTTAGAAAAGGATTCTATATCTCTGGAACAATTGGTGCTAAAGTAAGCATGTCTCCAACAGTACTGAGCATGTACACATAGGAGCACGAGGAGGCCATTCAGCCCCTCCAGCCTGTTCCGCCGTTCAAGGAGATCGTGGCTGATCAGCGACCTAACTCCATATACCCGCCTTTGGCCCATATCCTCAATAACTTTGGTTAACAAATTCTACCGCTCTCCGATCATAAACAGCGGCACGGACCAGTTGGGCTGAATGGCCTGTTTCTTTGCTGTAGATTCGATGTAACTCAAATGCAGATTGAAATGCTGTTCGTCCTCCCGGCCTGTTGGATGAAACTGTATGCATATGCAGGCTGAAACTGTCTGTACTAGAATATGTATTCACATAAATGTCAGGATGTTTTATAAACAGATAAGGAGAATAATTCTTCTACTAGACTAAGTGTAGTACTTTTTTTTTTACAAGTTGCAAAATCTGATTAAGATTAAACTTTGCAATAGCTGTGCTTACCATTTATCATGGAACACCCAAACTATACATGCTTCCCAACTTCTGCAAATCTGGAGCCTCATATGTTATCGACAAGGCCATTGATGTATTTTAATGGAACAATGGATGGAATCACAGAATAGAACACTCAAAACATGGAATAAAAATCTTGAATATTTAAATAAATCAATTTCCGATTTTATCACCAGTGGCTCTATTGCAAATGGGCGGAATCATGTAATGTGATCCCCAGAACACTAATAAAAGTCCTAGGGGGGAAAAATTCAGTATCGCCCCATTTGGGGCGCAATTATCGGCCGGGCGGAAAGATTAGCGCCTGGCGCTAATTATCGCCACCGACTGCAAACTTGACTTTTATCGCCGCTGGAGGTGATTGGAGTGCTAAATCAGGCGCTTCACACCTGTCTTAAGGCGCAAAGGCCGAGGAGCGAGGCGCTACCTCAGAGCGCTGGCGAAGCTCATGTAATGTCAGTCAGCAATGGAACACACACACAATGGCACGGGCCAGTTCTTAAAGGGGATGGTTAATCTCACTTTCCATCCACATCCTGCTAATTGCAGCCTTGAATCTCGGCCTGGAGAGCCCTGCACATCAAATCTGCTGGAAAGAACAATGGAGAGTACCAGGCAAAGAGCTCAGAGTGCAGCCCCCACAGTCTCTTCTAAATCGATACAAGGAATGGCAAATCAAAATGAACCTGCAAAGTGCTGCTCAGTACCCAAAACTCCTTCACACAACGTTGAATCTCTCCAGCAGTCTCTCTCTCTCTCTCTCTCAGAATGCGTAGTTCAAAAATGGCACCAACAATAAAAGGCAGGAAGCGGTCACCTTTAAATAGCGCTCCCCCTTTCCCTTCATGACTGCAGAACGCTCCCCTCAACCTGTCGTTGCTAGCGTCAGGCGGTAAGGCAGGGGGCGCCACTCAATATCCGCTCCGGGGCGATACCGGGGCGTTGCGCACTCGACTGACGTCATGATCTGCCGGCGCAGGAGATCGTGGCGGTAGTGTTTAGCGCCGCCGCAAAATGTCTAGTTAATTTCACGAGCGGCGCAAACTTCGCCGCGCCTGGGCGCTGGATGCTTTGCGCCCCATTAGCGCCCTCTTAAGGCGCTAACGGGAGGCGCAACCAACTGAATTTTTCCCCCCTAGAATCCCATACAATGAATTTATTTTTGGAAAGGTATCCCTGAGAACATAGGGGAGGGTATGACGTCCTCTGACCGCTATGTGTAGCGACATCATAAATGCGCTTGAAAATATTTCCACTGCTCCATATTTCTAGCAAAATCAAAATTAAAATGTGTTATGATTCTGCTTAGATATAGGAACATCGGAACAGGAGGAGGCCATTCAGCCCCTCGAGCCTGCTCCGCCATTCAATGAGATCATGGCTGATCTGTGACCTAACTCTATATACCCGCCTTTGGCCCATATCCCTTAATACCTTTGGTTAACAGAAAGCTATCAATCTCATATTTAAAATTAACAATTGATCTAGCATCAATTGTTGTTTGCAGAAGAGAGTTCCAAACTTCTACCACCCTTTGTGTGTCGAAGTGTTTCCTAATTTCACTCCTGAAAGGTCTGGCTCTAATTTTTAGACTATGGTCCCTAGTCCTAGAATCCCCAACCAGTGGAAATAGTTTCTCTCTATCTACCCTATCGGTTCCCCTTTAATATCTTGAAAACTTCGATCAGGTCACCCCTTAACCTTCTAAATTCTAGGGAATACAACCCTAGTTTGTGTAATCTCTCCTCATAATTTAACCCCTGGAGTCCAGGTATCATTCTGGTAAACCTACGCTGCACTCCCTCCAAGGCCAATATATCCTTCCTAAGGTGTGGTGCCCAGAACTGCTCACAGTGCTCCAGGTGTGGGCTAACCAGGGCTTTGTATAGCTGCAGCATAACTTTTACCCCCTAGTATTCTAGTCCTCCAGATATAAAGGCCAGCATCCCATTAGCCTTTTTGATTATTTTCTGTATCTGTTCATGCCATTTTAATGATCTATGTACCTGGACCCACAAGTCTCTTTGGACCTCCACTGTTTTTAGCTTTTCACCATTTAGAAAGTACTCTGTTCTCTCCTTTTTAGGTGCAAAGTGGATGACCTCACATTTGCCGACATTGAAATCCATTTACCACAGTTTTGTCCATTCACTTAATCTATCAATATCTCTTTGTACTTTTATGGTTTCATTTTCACTGCCTACAATGCCGCCTTTGTTCGTGTCATCGGCAAATTTGGATATATGACTTTCGATGCCATCCTCTAAGTCGTTAATAAATACCGTGAATTGTAAGAAAGCTTACAAAGTTCGTTTCCTTGTCCTTTGATCCACCCAAGCAGCTGTGAGAGGTGTTATTCTCCCTTCCCCATGCAAATCAATGATGTCAGTTATAATCTCCTGAAGTGCAGAACAATAACTGGCCAAATTAAATGGTTTCCGTTTTGGAAAATATTTTCTCCAAATTTACCCAGGTATTTTTGGGATCCGGTTTTGCCCCTGATTCCCCTCTGTTCATTGACAGCGAAAATAAAAATCACAAAATATCCGGGTTTTTAAATTGGAAATAAAAAAATGACTTAATGATCCTTATGAGCATATCACAGAACCACAAGGTCTCGAGTTCGATCCCCGGTCCCTGCTGTGGTGGCTGGATGGACACCGCAATTCACCTCAATGCACCTCAGTCAGCTAATTGATTCTTTTTTTTATTCGTTCATGGGATGTGGGCGTCGCTGGTGAGGCCAGCATTTATTGCCCGTCCATAATTGCCCTCGAGAAGATGGTGGTGAGCCGCCTTCTTGAACCGCTGCAGTCCGCGTGGTGAAGGTACTCCCACAGTGCTGTTAGGGAGGAAGTTCCATGTTGAGTCAATAGAGTGGGCACTGGACAGATTCACTCGGAGGTTGCCTGGTGTGATACAATATAAAGATGAAGAAAACTTGAAAAATTGGGACTGTTATTAGAACAGAGGAGATTACCAGTTGGGTTGAAAGAGGTATTTAAAATTAGGGAAGGGGTGGGACAGGGTTGAAAGGAACAGACTTGATTCCAGTATCTAGAATGAGGGGACAATAGATCCAAGATTAAAAGTAAGTGATTTAGGACAGAATGCAGGATAAACTTTTTTTACACATGGTCGTGAGGTGTGGAATGCACTACTGGAGTTAATGATTGAAGTATGTCAACATTTAAGAGTTCCAGGATTTTGACCCAGCGACAATGAAGGATCGGTGATATATTTCCAAGTCAGGATGGTGTGTGACTTGGAGGTGGTGGTGTTCCCATGCGCCTGCTGCCCTTGTCCTTCACGGTGGAAGAGGTCGCGGGTTTGGGAGGTGCTGCCGAAGAAGCCTTGGCGAGTTGCTGCAGTGCCTCTTGTAGCCTCCCCTCAGCCCGCCCGATCGCAGGCCTCTCCCCCACCTCTGAGTCCCGACCTTCCGTACCCTCCCGATTGCCGGGGACCGTCCCCAAGAGTCTCTGGCTGCGGCCTCCTGCCGCTGGTGTTCCTGTCCCACCCGCCGGTCAGACTGTCCTGCCGTCGAGATCGGTTGGACCTCCGCGCCCTTGGCCTTGCCGGGTTCTCCCGCTGTTTTCAGCCTCGCCCGCACCTTCCCTGCCTTCCCGTAAATATCGGGGCCTAACAGTCCTCAAAGTGGCCATAACAGAACCACATACACTCCTGTAGCCTGACTTAGGGAGCTCTTCCAGGACAAGGACAGCTCTGTCAGTGGCTGTGAGCGCTACAGCGCGCTGAACTTCTATGTACAGAAAGCAAAATACTGCAGATGCTGGAAGGAGCCTGAGGAAGGGTCTATTCCCGAAACTAGTCGATCGTTTCTCTCTCCACAGATGCTGCCTGACCTGCTGAGTGCTCCCAGCATTTTCTGTTTTTATTTAAACTTTTATGTGTTGTGCTCCTGCCAAACAACTGCGAGAGATTTTGATCACATGGCCTAACCTTCAGTGGACATTTGCATCACGCAGGGTTACTGACGTACTGTTTGCCAGTGAATGCTGCAGTTTCCTCTTGGAACACAGCCAGAAGCAGGAAAGAGCTTTCCGATTCTCAACACGCTGCCGGATTCCCCAGCGTGCAGTGCACAACTGATTGGGCCGATGTGGCCATGAATGGCCCGACCCCCAATTCAGGAAGAGCGGACAACCACTGCATAAAGGTGCAGCTCGTGTGAGATGACAGCACCGAGTTAGACATGTGAACGCCTGCTACCCTGGCAGCTTTTCATGCTCGGGCAGTCAGTGATGGCAGCATCATTTGAAAACTGCAGGGTTGGCTGCTGGGTGACTGCATATGAACATAAGAAATAGGAGCAGGAGTCGGCCATTCGGCCCCTCGAGCCTGCTCCGCCATTCAATAAGATCATGGCTGATCTTCTACCTCATCTCCACTTTCCTACCCGATCTCCAGATCCCTCGATTCCCTTAATATTCAAAAAGTCTATCGATCTCAGCCTTGAATATACTCAACGGCTGAGCCTCCACAGCCCTCTGGGGTAGAGAATTCCAAAGATTCACCACCCTCTGAGTGAAGAAATTCCTCCTCATCTCAGTCCTAAATGGCCAACCCCTTATCCTGAGTGCTTTACAGCCAATGAAGTACTTTTGAAGTGGAGTCACTGTTGTAATGTGGGAAACACGGCAGCCAATTTGCACACAGCAAGCTCCCACAAACAGCAATGACTAGATAATCTGTTTTTAGTGATGTTGCTTGAGGGATAAATATTGGCCAGGACACCAGGAATAACTCCCCTGCTCTTCTTTGAAATATTGTCATGGGATCTTTTACGTCCCCCTGAGAGAGCAGACGGGGCCTCGGTTTAACGTCTCATCCAAAAGACGGCACCTTATCAGTACTGCACTGGAGTATCAGCCTAGCTTTATGTGCACAAGTCCCTGGAGTGGGACTTGAACCCACAACCTTCTGACTCAGAGGCAAGTGTGCTACCCACTGAACCACAGCTGACACTGAAAGGCAGAAGTGCTGGGGGAAAGGAATGGTAGCAGGAGATAACCAGGGGTGACAATGACCTTGATGGGCTAGACAGACAGACTGCATCCTTTGTCTATGTACCAATCGCTTCAATACACAGTCATCTGAATCACTTCCGATGAGACATCTGGTAAGTCCAAGACCTAACTAAAAGCAGACAGTCGCTCTATAGAACAGTCACAAAGGTCTGTACATTCTCTTCTTTAATCACAGGGGCTGAGACACAAGGACATCGTAACAATGAAAACATTCTCATGCTTCAGTTCCTCTACATGTCCCTGTATCAAGTTTAGCTGAGCACTTTGCCAAACTCTGACTTGCTTCACTTCAGGAATGCAGGCGGAGCGGATGGTGCTGCTCGATTGGACCGGGCCCCTCTTCTCCTCAATGCCTCAGTGAAGCTCTTCCAACCACACATCTTCCCCATTTCAAAATAACATGACTGTGCCAGACAGAGTCGAGTGGAAGAAATAAAACTCCTGATCGTATCTCCCGTGGGGGCGATTTTAACCCTACCTGCCCGGCAGAAACCCGGCGAGTGGGCAGTTAGAATCGTCTGGGTTACTCACCCGCCGCAAAGCCACCAGGACCCCGACACCCTGAGCAGGGGCCAAAGCCGGTGGGGGGGCTTCTTGGCGCGTGCATGTCGGCTCCTGATGATGTCATCGGCACCTGACTGCTATTTTAACTGAGGCCCGAGTGGGAAAAGCCGCCGCGGCGCCCCCGTCAGGTGAATGCCAGTCGGCACATAGAAACATAGAAACATAGAATCTAGGAGCAGGAGTAGGCCATTCGGCCCGTCGAGCCTGCTCCGCCATTCAATACGATCATGGCTGATCATCCAAATCCAGTACCCTGTCCCTGCTTTAATCCCCACAGTACACATATCCCACCCTACCCCCGTAACCCCACGTATTTAATTCCCCCGAACATATCCCATCCTATCCTCATAACCCCACATATTTAATCCCCCCTAACACTAAGGGTCAATTTATCATAGCCAAATCAACCTAACCCACACATTTTTGGACCTGCCGGGAAGGAGAGTCCGATAAAGGTCACTTTCTTTTTCTTTCCTTTGTGGCTCCGGGAGGTGTAGGCGTGGACCCAACCAGGAAATCCTAGGCCTCTCCTGCCCCGCGCTCTTCCCCCCCCACCCCCACCCCCACTCCCCCCCCGCAAGATGCCCGTGGAACCCAATCCCGCCACCAACCGTGTGTCAGCGGCCAGTGTCCATGCAGCAAAATCTCTTGCCGCTTCCTGCCCAATCTGGGTGAGGAGTTGGCCAGCGGGCCTCATTTCTGCAGCAGTGGGTGAGTTTTGCACTCACCTCACTCCCCACCGGCCCAAAACCTGCCAGGGGTTAAAATTGGGGCCACATTTCTTCTTGGAACCTTTGATGCTTGTTTTTGTAAATATTTTATAGATAGGGGTGGCTCAATACAGTACAAGGCAGATGCATTGTGTTAACCCACCAGTATAGCAGGTCTATCACACAATGTTTGACAAATGCTTTACTATTAGGTGTGGCTTGAGGAAGATCTTAAAAATTATTTGCCGTTTCCATCAGTTATATTTTATCATACGGTTTGATCAACCTTTTTTACTGATCTCCAGTCAATCATTGTCAATTGGGTTGCCTGCTGTACGTCTTTCTGCCTTACAATTTGTACTGACGAGAGAGATTTAGGTGTTGCAGGTATCTACTGCTGATTCTAGGCCTCCAACAGAGAGCAAATCTTGAGGAATTTCTCTTAATTCAGTGAGTACAAGATCGTAAATAAAAACAGAATATGCTGGAAATACTCAGCAGGTCCGGCAGCATCTGTGGAGAGAGAAGCAGAGTTAACGTTTCAGGTCGATGACCTTTCGCCAGAACTGGAAAAAGGTTAGAGATGTAACAGATTTTTAAGAAAGATCTTCTTGGATAGTGGAAGTGGTAAGTATGGCAATGGTTACAGATTTTCTTTTAAAAAGGCTTTGACAATGTCCGAAGAGCATTGTGGTGTATTAGATGTCTCGGTTCATTGGGAGTGAAATTGGGTGATAGCGCAAAACAGACGCTAGTGAATCAGCAGCTCGTTGTAAGCGCCACCCTGCCATGCCATGTGTATATCGAGCTGCCAATTGGCTATCGTCTGTTTTCCGCTTCCACCAAAGATCAATTTCCCCCTCATTAAGTTTGCATCGACGGTAACCTTGTTCTCCTGGAGTTTGCTCGATTACCTTCTGGAGTTGGGGAGGAATATCCCAGAATATTTCCTGAAATTGGCCACAGGTTTTGTTGACCTCATTGCTACCAGTTGGGAAAGACGATACACAAGGCTGCACCATTTAGTGAGTGCACTGAGTATTGACGGACCGAGCAGCCTTTATCCCCTTTGTATGTTTATGTCTTTCCACGTTTCCACGTACCTTAATCCATATTTGCTTAGACAGGAAAATTGTACAGCGGGGAGGCGACGCCTTCATTTAAATAAGTTAAAGGTTTAAAGCTACATACAAGACTCATTAAGGCCATGTTGGACAGAGTGGTCGCCATGCTCCGCATGAAGCCCCGACACAAGTTGAAGCCGGACTCCTCCGCTCTCTGAGCCATTGCGTGCAAGTTCACTGACAGGCTGCCCACGCACCGAACGTTCCTGGTGTGCGCCCATCAGCCTGCTTTGGTAGCCTGATTACATGATTAGAGCATTCCACGTGAATGCTCACATCCTGTTATGGGTGGAAGATCCAAGAAGTAGTCAAAAGCCAGTTTTGACTCTTAGATAAACCTTAAGTACAACCATTTGGGGCGGGTCTGAGTGACCATTGTTCTTTCCTCAAGTAGTTCTTTCAGTCCTGCCCTGCTTCAACCCTCCGAGATCTCTGCGCTCCGTCAATTCTGGCCTCTTGCCCATCTACGATTTCCTTCACCCCCTCCATTGGTGGCCGTGCCTTCAGCTGCCAAGGCCCTAAGCTCTGGAATTCCCTGCCTAAACCTCTCTCTCCTCCTTTTAAGATACACCTTAAAACCTACCTCTTTGACCAAGCTTTCGGCCACCTGTCCTAAAATCTCTTTATGTGGCTCGGTGTCTGATAACGCTCCTGTGGAGCACCTTGGGACGTTTTACTACATTAAAGGTGCTATATAAATGCAAGTTGTTGTTGTAGTGAGGAGCTAGTCTCCCACAGTGACATGCAAGGACCAGTGCAGGAACAGCCAAGTGATAGTAAGATCAGAAGCACCTGACTGCCTCTTGTTTGCCCTGCACAAGTCCCTGCAAGCAAAGCATGTGAGCCCACAGCAACTGCAGCAAAGGAGCCTCCTGGCACTGCGCTGGTCCGTCATGTATAACTGCAGGTGCAGGTAGCCAATCGGATGAACGGCTGGCTTAGCCATCAATCCACACTGCGGCAGCCTCCCCTGGGTGAGCACTGGAGCACTGGGCGAAGGAGGAGCCTAGATGTAAGCCTTCATGAGTCGCTGGAGGAAAACTGCGCCAACACTCACCCCACCAGCACCGTGACACAACAAATATTGCAATATTACAAGCAGTCAGACATCACAAGCATTGTTCAATCCATCTGACTTGGAAATATATCGCCGATCCTTCATCGTCGCTGGGTCAAAATCCTGGAACAGCACCTGTGGGAGCACCTTCACCTCACGGACTGCAGCGGTTCAAGAAGGCGGCTCACCACCACCTTCTCGATTAGGGATGGGCAATAAATGCTGGCCTTGCCAGCGACGCCCACATCCCAGGAAAGAATAATTTTTTTTTTTAATTAAGTAAAATTATATTAATTGGAATATTGCCTGTCATCCTTTAATGTGTTGTAAACATATTATCTACAGTCCACCAAACTGATCCAGTGGAAATTGTTGGTTTAAATGATCAGGTAAAGTAACTACAGTTCCCTCACTGTAAACATTTACTGTAAACACACACAATGTACCTTTTGGTGGGCGATTGCAGACAACATGGTGTGTGCAATGATTCCATTCCGCAGAGGTCTCCCAGGCTGCTTTGGTGTGCTGGGGCCAACCCAGCATCATTCTGCAAAAACTTCTTTTTACATTGCATGACTTCCTCACAGGCCTGCCAAACTTTCCTTATTAGTGCAAGCTGAGGAGTCCTGTCCCTGTGTGCATCAACCCTCAGCAAACGCTTACTGAGCCAGGGTACTTAAAAAAATATATTTTATTTTAATGTTACGGCAAGGAAAACGACAAGATGTTGTTAATAACAGAAGGAATGACCAGTGTAGCTCAGTTTTTAAAGTCTTCTTCTTCTTTCGTATGGTAGTAGCAAAGCAAATCAATGTCACTATCCAAGTCAGATATCCAGGTCAAAGCTTCCGGTGTAACAGTGTGGATATCTTGTAGGCTGCCTGTGAATTTCCCCTGAGGGCAGCGCTCAATGATGTGCTCCAGGGTCTGATCAGGAGTTCCACAGTCGCATGATGGGGACGCTTTAATCTCCCATCTATGGAGAAGGTGGCAGCATCTACCATCTGAGGTGGTTGATGGTTGTCCACTGTTTGCGAGGAAGGTTTGATCCTTCAGGTTGTACTGTGGGGTCCTCTATAAGAATCCATTCCGTATGTCACAGTTCTTCCAAGCATTTCGCCATCGGTCGTCAAGGCTGAGGGGAGATCGCTGAAGGGCTTCGGCGATAGTCCAAAATTACCTTCTATATTTGAGACGGGTTGGTGGTAGGTTGTTCAAGTCGGCCTGGATCAGCATGTCTTTGCTGGTGTAGCATTTGTATTCTCTGGAGACTGCATATTTGCGGCGTAGGTGTGGTGGTGTGATGTTTGCAAGCACGGGCAGCCAAAGTGTTGGTGTCGAGAAAAGCGTACCGGTGATAATTCTCAAAGAAGAATTCAGCTGGACAGCAATGGATTTGACATGCGGACTCGATGGCCATGCCGGAGAGCAGTACTCCGCTGTAGAGTACACCAGGGCGAGTGCTGCCGTACGGAGGGTTTGAGCGTCTGCTCCCCATGTGGATCCGGCCAGTTTCTGGATCAAGTTGACCCTACTGTTACAGTTAGCCCAGGTAGGGAAATATGGCCCACTGTAGTTAGTAATAATGGCAGTGGTAGGTAATCTGGGGCTGGATAGATTCTGGACAGGCTGGACCAGGTCAGACTGAGGTCTGAACTCGAGTCTGTTCATCTCTAACTATTTTGTCTTGGCGTTTCACAAGTAATTCATCCACAACGCCACTTACATGCCCTGTCATGCACTTGAGGATCTCAGGATCGATGACTGCTCCATGCTTCCTTCATGGGATGTTCAAGATTCCTCAGGGTTGAAGGTTGAAGTTTCTACTTAGATCACTCCAGGCCTTCAGATTGATGCCCTTGGCTCTAACCCTCCTTGGACGCACCCACCTAACAAAGCTCCTATTCCTATGTATCTGGCACTATTTTGATTATGAGAGTGAAAGGAGACTACTCGGACATCACTGCATTCAGGCATCATATCCTGATCTGGCTTTTCTTAGGAGCACATAAATCTAGGCTGACACTCCAGTGCAGTGCTGAGGGAGTGCTGCACTGTCGGAGGTGCCGTCTTTCGGATGAGACATTAAACCGAGGCCCCGTCTGCTCTCTCAGGTGGACGTAAAAGATCCCATAGCACTATTTCGAAGAAGAGCAGGGGAGTTATCCCTGGTGTCCTGGGCCAATATTTATCCCTCAAGCAACATCACTAAAACAGATTATCTGGTCATTATCACATTGCTGTTTGTGGGATCTTGCTGTGTGCAAATTGGCTGCTGCGTTTCCTACATTACAACAGTGACTACACTTCAAAAAGTACTTCATTGGCTGTAAAGCGCTTTGGGACGTCCAGTGATCGTAAAAGGCGCTATAGAAATACAAGTCTGTCTTTTTTTTTATTTCTTTATGCTTATCCTATATATTTTCCTGTTTTTATATTAGTGTGGATACACTGGGAAAAGAGTAGGAACAATGAAACTTATGAAACTGTTCATAAGTTTTTTTTGTCCCATTGGCTCATTGACAGCACCCTTGCCAGTGAGTTCGAAGGTTAAGGGTTCAAGCCCCACCTCCTCCAGTACTTGAGTGTGTAATCTAGGCTGGCACACCAGTGCAGTACTGAGGGAGGGCTGCATTGCCAGAGGGGCAGTACTGAGGGAGTGCTGCATTGTCAGAGGGGCAGTACTGAGGGAGTGCTGCATTGCCAGAGGGGGCAGTACTGAGGGAGCGCTGCACTGTCGGAGGGGCAGTACTGAGGGAGTGCCGCACTGTTGGAGGGGCAGTACTGAGGGAGTGCTGCATTGCCAGAGGGGCAGTACTGAGGGAGTGCTGCACTGTCGGAGGGGCAGTACTGAGGGAGCGCTGCACTGTCGGAGGGGCAGTACTGAGGGAGTGCTGCATTGCCAGAGGGGCAGTACTGAGGGAGTGCTGCACTGTCGGAGGGGCAGTACTGAGGGAGTGCCGCACTGTCGGAGGGACAGTACTGAGGGAGCGCTGCACTGTCGGAGGGGCAGTACTGAGGGCGTGCTGCACTGTCGGAGGGACAGTACTGAGGGAGCGCTGCACTGTCGGAGGGGCAGTACTGAGGGAGTGCTGCACTGTCGGAGGGTCAGTACTGAGGGAGTGCTGCATTGCCAGAGGGGCAGTACTGAGGGAGTGCTGCATTGCCAGAGGGGGCCGTCTTTCAGACAAAATGTAAGACCCCATCTACCTGTTCAAGTGATGTAAAAAAAATCCTGAAGAACAGCGGGGATGTCCCCCAGGGTGCTTTGCCAGTGTTTATCCCTCAAACAAAACGAATTAACTGATCAATCTCATTGTTGTTTTGGGGATCTTGCTGTGTATAAATTGGCTGCCACATTTACCTACATAATACCAGTGACTAACAGCACTTGCAAAGTAATCAATTGCCTGTGAAGCACTTTGAGACATCTTGAGATGTGCAAGGTGCTATATAAATGCAAGTTCCTTCTTTCTTTAAACTTATATTGCAATATTTATCACTATTCACTCCCCTCTTCCTTTCGTCTTCTCAGTCTCTTTGCTTCCTCTTGCAGTTTTTATTTTCTGACCTATGTTAACATCTTACGGTTTCAGTGTTTCTCTGTCCTTGCTGGTCCCATTTTTGTTCCTTCTTGCTCCTGTAGTGAGGTCCTGTACAGAGAGCAGAATGCGAGAGCGGTGACTGCGCAGAACAGAACGAGAGAGAGAGAGAGAGAAAGGAGAGCTAGCTTATCCATTGCTGCCATGATGCGGAGATGCCGGTGTTGGACTGGGGTGGACAAAAGTGAGAAGTCGCACAACACCAGGTTATAGTCCAACAGTTTTATTTGAAATCACAAGCTTTCGGAGCGGCTGCTCCTTCGTCAGGACCTGACGAAGGAGCAGCGCTCTGAAAGCTTGTGATTTCAAATAAAACTGTTGGACGATAACCTGGTGTTGTGCGACTTCTCACTTTTATCCATTGCTGAATGACTTCATGTGCAGTTGTCGTAAAGTCAGCGGCTGTTGGGAAATTGGCCCCGTGGCCACCCACTGGTTCAACCTGTGCACCCGATTTCCCAATAGGCCATTTGCATCCAATATTTATTGAAATTGCCCAAAGTTCAGAGTGCGAGTGAGGGTCTGCCACGACTTGCTGTGTGCCCAGCTGGGGGGCCCTGGCCCACAGAAGCTGTCCTCTTAAAGGTGGGTACGATGTGCGTTGATAAAGAGATTTTTTGGAGGAGGGGAGAGGTTTGTTATTGCAATTTGCCCCATCCATTAGTGTTTTACTCTTGCTGGGAACTCTGCCAATTTTGCATTTTGGGCTATTTTCTCCTGCCAGATCTTTCCTCCAGTAATCCTGCTCGGTGCGGGCGTTTAATCTGAGCCATAGAAAGTGATGAGCACGGGCATTCCTTACCGTTTCCAAACATGCTGGTTAAGGAAGAGGACTTCATGAGGGACCGCCAATCCATTCAAAGTGATAATGGACGAAAGATTACACAAAGCACCAATTTTTAAAAAGGTAGCTCTGGAAAAATAAAATGTATTAATGCAGGTATTGTGAAAATGAAAAGTCCTTTGCCGATGATATCTGACGAGCTGTTTGTGCTGTATTTATATCGCAGTGCATTGTTGCAGTACTGTCAGCGAAGTAGCGCAGAAGGCACAGTGCTATCAGCAGAAAGCAGAACGGACTGCAGCTCTCTCATGGTTAGTCTGTGTGGACCCCACAGCCATAAAATTAAACTCTCAATTGTGACTTTTTTTTAACAACTGTGCTCTGAGATCCGCCCCTCGCTGTAATTGGAGGGGATTTCACAGCACTAGGAACTCCAGCTTATTTTTTTTTAACTCCTTCTAGTAGAGGGGGTACTGCAATTTCAGCTGGCCGTGTATCTGGTCATTTGTGTAACGCTTCACTTATATGCTTTAATGTGGCTCTTTATTCAAGTCATTGACGTTAGAGCGATTGAAACAAAAGCTGTTTAAATTTCATGTAGTAACTAAAGGTAGGACTACATCACTTACAATTAAACAAGCATCAAAGGGAGTTGTCCTCATGAAAAGGTATTTGTCGAATCCTTTTATTGGAGGTGGGAATGGAGCCCTGATCATGCTGACACTTACACAAGGATGCAGCAACGCATTTCAACATTAGTTGAAAGACAGACTTGCATTTCTACAGCGCCTTTCACAAACTCAGGACGTCTCAAAGCGCTTTACAGCCAATGAAGTACTTTTTGAAGTGTAGTCACTGTTGTAATGTAGGAAACGCGGCAGCCAATTTGCACACAGCAAGCTCCCACAAACAGCAATGTGATAATGACCAGATAATCTGTTTTTGTGATGTTGATTGAGGGATAAATATTGGCCCAGGACACCGGGGAGAACTCCCCTGCTCTTCTTCGAAATAATGTCATGGGATCTTTTACATCCACCTGAGAGGGCAGACAGGGCCTCGGTTTAACGTCTCATCCGATAGATGGCACTTCCGACAGTGCGGCGCTCCCTCAGTACTGCACTGGAGTGTCAGCCTGGATTTTCGTGCTCAAGTCCCTGGAGTGGGACGTGAACCCCCAACCTTCTGACTCAGAGGCGAGGCTGCTGCCCACTGAGCCACGGCCGACATCAGCTGGTTGTATCACATTTAAGTTGCCACAGTGCCACATTCCAAAGGCAACCCATCAGTGTAATCCGGGCAGTGCGTGTGGCTTCAGGCTGAGCCTTTTGAAAGCAGCACCGCATTCTGAGAGCGGCGAAACTGCACGGCAGCTTGCTGTTGGAGCAGGAGGCGGCCATGCTGTTTGGCTTCGAGCGGGCAGTGAGGCTGAAACATTTACAGCTACCCTGCAAACCACTAAAGCAGCGGTGCCCTTGCTGCTCTGCGAGGACCTTTCCCACCAGTGAATAAAAATGAGAAGTCGCACAACACCAGGTTATAGTCCAACAGATTTATTTAAAATTACGAGCTTTCGGAGCGCTGCTCCTTCGTCAGGTACAGGTAAAGTGTACCTGACGAAGGAGCAGAGCTCCGAAAGCTCGTAATTTTAAATAAAACTGTTGGACTATAACCTGGTGTTGTGCGACTTCTCATTTTTGACCAGTGAATAAGACAGCAGCTCCTGACAAGCACTGAGCTGGTGGCAACCACTGACTCTGCAAGCGGCTGCTATGGCAACTGTCCACAGTATCAGCGGGACCGCCTCTGCACCAGCTGCAGCTGGCGTTACTGAACCATTTCAGGAGGCAGCTCCGCAAGTACAGGCCCCACTGCGGAGAGCCGCTACGTTCTTGCTAACGGGGTTTGCCCGCTATACGCGGCGGACGGTAAAACCACATAATGGGTTGTGGCAATGAAACAAGTCCCGAAGCTGCCTGCAGTCTCCACTTTCCGACTGCCTGCGAGTGATGGAGATTTCATGGAATCACAGAATGATACATCACTGATTGAAGCTGCCTGACTTTTCCTGAAATCAGAGGAGCTTTCAATCGGTAAGTACGGAACTAGCAGCAATTAGTCGCCGCCATTGTAACTGACGCCTATGGTAGTGACCAGTGGTTAGCACCATTTTCCCGTATATTCGGCTGTCTGTGATAAGCGCGGGCGGTGGCTGCCCGCCGGCGTTTACACTGTAAATACCGCGCATGCGCAGCAATTTAAAGGGACCGGGCATTTAAAGAAACAGGCCGCGCAGAACAAAGTGCAGCTCACTGGGAACATCAGTGGGGACTGTAAAAAGTTCAACATCAAAACTGAGATTGATAGGGTTTTATTAGGTAAGGGTATTAATGGTTACGGAACCAAGGCGGGTAGATGGAGTTAAGATACAGATCAGCCACGATCTAATTGAATGGTGGAACAGGCTCGAGGGGCTGAATGGCCTCCTCCTGTTCCGATGTCCCTATCAGCTGTCTCCAATTGCTATTTGTTTATATATTGAATCACTGCCGAAAGACTGATTGAAGCAAATGTTATTTATTTTCACAAAATTATTAATGCCTCCACTAAAACACTTAGGGGGAAAAATTCGTTAGCGGCCATTTTGGGTCGCTAACATCGCCGGCGCTAAATTTAACGCCCAGCGGAAAATAGCACCGGCGATCGCTAACTTCAGTTTTAGTGCCCCAAGAGGGAGGTGGATCGAATTCAAGCGCTCCACTTCCTTCTCAGAGCGCTAACCCCGAATATCGGGGCGGTGCATTCTGCAGCGCTGCGCACTGGGCCACATAGCGCTGCTGCATGGAAGGGCTCCTCCCCTCATTATAGGGGAGGGCCGAAGCCCACAGCTCTGCGGGGCCCTACCTGGACCACCGGGGAGCGGGGAGCCGTGCCAGCAGCCCAGCACACGAGGAGTGCTGAGCTGCCAGATCGCAGCACGGATCCCGCGTTCAAAGAGGCAACGGGCCGCGACAAGTAAGTCGGCCGATTTTTTTCTCACCGCCCGCCACCTCCCCTTTAGTTAGCGCCCCGCGAGCCTCCTGCCGCTCCGTTCCCGCCCTGTGAATCGGTCGCTGTCATCGCCCGGCGCAGATTCAGGGGGCACGGGCCAATTTTGCAGGTGGGGCGAAAATGGAGCGCTGCGCACGGTGATGATGTC
Organism: Squalus acanthias; assembly: GCA_030390025.1. Taxonomy (NCBI): domain Eukaryota; kingdom Metazoa; phylum Chordata; class Chondrichthyes; order Squaliformes; family Squalidae; genus Squalus; species Squalus acanthias. The sequence goes on from CM059440.1 coordinate 3,680,714, forward strand.
ATCATCACCTGCGCAGCGGAAGGGGGCGCTACCGGTTACCGCCGCCACAAGCTCCCGCTGAATTTAGCGGGAGTTGTTAGCGGCGCCACGCCCGGGCGAAAAGTCGTTTGCACCCCGTTAGCGCAAGGGCGCTATCGAGAGGCACAAATGCTCCAAATTTCTAGCCCTTAGAAATAAATAAGCATTTAAAGGGAGCTGTCCTCACGAAAAGATGTTCAATAAACTGTCCTTGGGCTGTGAGGAGAGCCCCGTGTCGTGTTGACGTATGCACTAGTGATTTGACAATGCATTTCAACATGGTTTTTGCATCTTAGCATTAAAATAACAGAATGCAAAACAGTTAGTGGATATCCTGCAATTCACAGTAGCTTCATTGACAAGATGATAACTGGAATTTTCCTGTGAGTTTGAAGTGAGTAGATGTTTGGCCAGTTCACACTGTTTTACCCCTCCAGTGGAAGCAGGTCTGTAAGTTGCTGTGGAATCTGAGGGGTGGGTCTCAGTGGATGATGGAGTTGTATTATACATTGAATTTTTAAAAAAGAACATTTTCTCATTTCAATAATTCATGAATCATAGAATCTTACAGCACCGGAGGAGGCCATTCGGCCCATCGTGCCTGTGCCGGCTCTTTGAAAGAGCTCTCCAATTAGTCCCACTCCCCCCTGCTCTTTCCCCAATAGCCCTGCAATTTTTTCCTTTTTAAATATTTATCCAATTCTCTTTTGAAAGTTACTATTGAATCTGCTTCCACCGCCCTTTCAGGCAGCGCATTCCAGATCACAACAACTCGCTGAGTTTTTAAAAAATTCTCCTCATCTCCACCCTGACTCTTTGCCAATGATCTTAAATCCGTGTCCTGTGGTTATTGACCCTCCTGCCAGTGGAAACAGTTTCTCCCTCTCTACCCTATCAAAACCCCTCATGATTTTGAACACCTCTATAAGAGTGGCAGGGCTATAGTAATAGGGGATTCGATTGTAAGGGGAATAGATAGGAGTTTCTGTGGTCGCGACCGAGACTCCAGGATGGTAATTTGCCTCCCTGGTGCAAGGGTCAAGGATGTCTCGGCGCGGGTGCAGAACATTCTGGAGGGGGAGGGGGAACAGCCAGTTGTCGTGATACATGTTGGTACCAACGACGTAGCTAAAAAAAGGGAAGAGGTCCTACAAGTAGAATTTAGGGAGTTAGGAGCCAAGCTAAAAAGTAGGACCTCGAAGGTAGTAATCTCTGGATTACTACCAGTGCCACGTGCTAGTAAGAGTACAGAGAACAGGATAGTTAGGCTAAATACGTGGCTTGAGCAGTGGTGTAAGAGGGAGGGTTTTAAATTTTTGAGGCATTGGGACCAGTTTTGTGGTAGGTGTGACCTATACAAAAGGGACGGTCTACACCTGTGCAATGATGGAACTGATGTTCTCGGGGTAAATTTTGATAAAGCAGTTCGGGAGCATTTAAACTAGTATGGCAGGGGGCTAGAAACCCATGTAGTGAAATAGAGGAAAGTGAAAGGCAGACAGAAATAAATGGTAAAAAGGAGAGGAACAAAAAACAAAGGGCCAAACTAATTCATAAAAAATGTGAGCATAAAAAAAGCCTGAGGGTTTTATACCTTAATGCGAGAAGCATCAGGAACAAGGTAGATGAATTAGCTGTGGAAATAGAGGTTAATAATTATGATCTAATTGGGATTACGGAAACATGGTTGCAGGGTGAGCAGGGCTGGGAGCTTAACATACAGGGGTATTCAGTATTTAGGAAGGATCGACAAAAAAGAAAGGGAGGAGGGGTAGCATTGCTGGTAAAAGAGGGGATAAATGCAATTGAAAGGAAGGATATTAACTCAGTTAATACAGAATCTATATGGGTGGAGCTAAGAAATAGCGAGGGGCGAAAAACATTAATAGGAGTGGTATATAGGCCTCCAAATAGTAAAATAGAGGTTGGGGAGGGCATCACGAGGGAAATTAGAGAAGCGTGCAATAAGAGCACAGCTGTCATCATAGGTGACTTTAACTTACATATAGATTGGACTAGCCTAATCAGTAAAAATAATGAGGAGGAGGAATTCCTTGAGTGTTTAAGGGATGGTTATCTGGATCAATATGTCGAGGAACCAACTCGGGAACAGGCTATATTGGACTGGGTACTGTGCAATGAGAAGGGACTAATTAGTAATCTTGTTGTACGGGGACCCTTGGGTCAGAGCGATCATAACATGATCGATTTCTCACTCGAAATGGAGAGCGAAGAAATTGACTCAGAGACTCAGGTCCTGAATTTAAACAAGGGGAATTATGATGCCATTAGACGGGAACTGAGTAGGTCTGATTGGACAACGTTCCTGGGAGGACTGGAGGTAGATAAACAATGGCAAGCATTTAAAGATAGAATGACAAAATTGCAAAAATTGTTTATACCAATCTGGCATAAAAGGAAATCTAAAAAGGTGACTCAACCGTGGATAACAGGGGAAATTAGAGACAGCATAAAATCCAAAGATAGGGCGTATAAAATAGCCAAAAAACGCGCCAGAGCGGAAGATTGGGAACAGTTTAAGATAGAGCAAAGGAGGGCAAAGGGCTTAATCAAGAAGGGCAAAATAGCTTACGAAAGCAAGCTGGCGGAAAATATAAAAACTAACTCCAAAAGCTTTTATAAGTATATCAAGAGGAAAAGACTGGTGAAAACCAAAGTTGGTCCATTGCAGTCAGATACGGGGGAATATATAATGGGAAATAAGGAAATGGCAGACCAACTAAATGCATACTTTGGGTCAGTCTTTACGAAGGAAGACACAAAAAACCTCCCTGGGATATCGGGAAAAATAGGGACATTGGCAAAGGAGGAACTGACGCAAATCAATATCTCTAAGGATATGGTGTTAAGGAAGCTAAAGGGATTGAAGGCGGACAAATCCCCAGGGCCTGATAACATGCATCCTAGGGTACTGAAGGAGGTGGCCCTAGAGATAGCGGATGCACTAAGCATGATTTTTCAGAATTCATTAGACTCGGGAACAGTGCCCATGGATTGGAGGGTAGCTAACGTTACCCCACTATTCAAAAAGGGGGGTAGGGAAAAAAGCAGGTAATTACAGACCTGTAAGCCTTACATCAGTTGTGGGCAAAATGCTGGAGTCCATCATTAAGGATGAAATAGCCGAGCACTTAGCAAATGGGGACAGGATAGAACAGAGTCAACATGGATTTACAAAGGGTAAATCGTGCTTGACTAATCTATTGGAATTTTTTGAGGGAGTAACTGGTAAAATAGATGGGGGAGAGCCAGTAGATGTGGTGTACCTGGACTTCCAAAAGGCCTTCGATAAGGTCCCACATAAAAGATTAGCATGGAAAATTGAAGCTCATGGGATAAAGGGGAAAGTATTGACGTGGATAGAGAACTGGCTGTCAGATAGAAAACAGAGAGTTGGAATAAACGGCTCATTTTCTGAATGGCAGGCAGTAACAAGTGGGGTACCACAGGGATCTGTCCTGGGTCCCCAGCTGTTCACAATTTATATTAATGACCTGGATCAGGGAGTCGAATGCAGCATTTCCAAATTTGCAGACGACACTAAACTAGGAGGGGGGGTGGGCTCAGAGGAGGAGACCAGGAAGCTCCAGAGCGATTTGGACAGACTGGGTGATTGGGCGGATAAATGGCAGATGCACTATAATGTGGACAAGTGCGAAGTTATCCACCTTGGGTGCAGGAACGGGAGGGCAAATTATTATTTAAATGGCAATAAATTGGGAGAGGGGGAAGTACAGAGAGACCTGGGTGTTCTTGTACACCAGTCACTGAAGGCGAGCATGCAGGTGCAACAGGCGGTCAAGAAGGCAAACGGTATGCTGGCCTTCATAGCAAAAGGGTTGGAATACAGGAACAGGGATACCTTGCTGCAGCTGTACAGGGCACTGGTGAGACCACACCTCGAGTACTGTGTACAGTTTTGGTCGCCTCATCTGAGGAAAGATGTTCTTGCCATGGAGGGGGTGCAGCGGCGATTCACCAGGCTGATACCAGGAATGGCGGGATTGACCTATGAGGAGAGACTATGTAGTTTAGGGATGTACACACTGGAGTTTAGAAGATTGAGAGGGGACCTCATAGAAGTGTATAAAATTCTGACAGGTCTAGACAGATTAGATGCAGAAGGAATGTTTCCCTTGGCGGGTGAGAACAGAACTAGAGGACATAATTTAAGGATAAGGGCTAAACCATTTAGGACAGAAATGAGGGGGAATTTCTTCACTCAGAGGGTGGTGAACCTGTGGAACTCATTGCCACAGAGGGCAGTGTACGCCAGCTCATTAAATATATTTAAGAGGGAATTAGATATATTTCTACAGGCAAAAGGGGTTAAGGGTTACGGAGAGAAGGCGGGGACGGGATACTGAATTGAAGGATCAGCCATGATCTCATTAAATGGCGGAGCAGGCTCGAAGGGCCGGATGGCCTACTCCTGCTCCTATCTTCTATGTATCTATGTATCTATGTATTAAATTTCCCCATAACCTTCTTTGCTCAAAGGAGAACAATCCCAGCTTCTCTAGTCTTTCCACATAACTGAATTCCCTCATCCCTGATACCATTCTGGTCAGACCCCATCTGGAATATTGCGTTCAGTTCTGGGCCCCGCACCTCAGAAAGGTCTTGGAGGGGGAGCAGCGCAGATTCTCCACAATAATACCAGGGCTAAAAGGGTTAAATTTGAGAACAAGGTGCATAAACTTGGGTTGTATTCCCTGGAAGTTAGATGGTTGAGGCTTGATCTAATTGAGATTATTAAAATTATAAAAGTATTCCATAGAGTGGATATATAGAAGTTATTTCCTCTGGTGGGGGAATCCAGAACAAGGGGAAAATCTTAAAATTAGGGCAACACTTTTTCAACAACAACAACTTGTATTTACATAGCGCCTTTAACGTAGTAAAATG
>CM059440.1:3685860-3864065 GCA_030390025.1 Squalus acanthias
CTGAAGGAGATTACAGAGATAGGGAGGGGAGGGCCATGGAGGGATTTGAAAACAAGAATGAGAATTTTGAAATCGAGGCGCTGCTTAACCGGGAGCCAATGTAGGTCAGCGAGCACAGGGGTGATGGGCGAACGGGACTTGGTACGAGTTAGGACACGGGCAGCTGAGTTTTGGATGACCTCAAGTTTATGTAGGGTAGAATGTGGGAGGCCAGCCAGGAGTGCGATGGAATAGTCAAGTCTAGAGGTAACAAAGGCATGAATGAGGGTTTCAGCAGCGGATGAGCGGAGGCAGGGCGGAGATGGGCAATGTTACGGAGGTGGAAATAGGCGGTCTTAGTTATGTCATGGATATGTGATCGGAAGCTCATTTCAGGGTCAAATATGACACCAAGGTTGCGAACTCAAGTTTTCACATAAAGAATCGTGGGAATCTGGAATTTTCTCCCCCAAAAGGCTGTGGATGCCGGGGGTCAATTAGATCTTTCACAGCTAAGATTGACCGATTTTAATTAGGTAAGGGCATCAAGGGATATGGAGTTGAGGTACAGATCAGCCGTGATCTGATTGAAAAGGGGCAATGGGGGGAATAGGGCACAGGAGCTGCAAGACAGCTACAGAGGGTTAGAGCAATGGGGGAAATGCTGGCCATTATTATCTATACCTGCCCCTTGTCTAAATGCTGCAGAAACACAAAGTGCAGATTGACTGCAAATTCTACCAAGGCGAGGTCCCTCCAGCTCAACCTCATTGAAGCCGATTTGGACAGCCACGCCGGACAGACAATGGGGCCTTCCATTCTGGGTAATCGAACTGAATCTGATATCTCACAATGGAACAATCCTTTACACAGTGTGTGTGATGCTTTCACTCCCTGTGGAGTACAAGAATACAGTGTTTATTCATTGAATGGTAACACTATTCCTGTTATACGTAAATGGGACTGTGGAAAAGTGTTGCTATATTTGGCATTACTGTTAATGTAGGTTTGGGAAGACTTCGACACATTTCTTTCTCTTTCTGTTTTGGAAAGGCGGAAATGACTTACAATCCTTTGTATGAAGTCAGCCTGTTCATAGAGGAGTCACGTAGCCAGGGGTTAGTGGGATCTGTCCCAGCACAACCCGAACACGGCAACCAGCACAAGGCGTGTCTGTCAGAGGGCGGCACAGGACTGGAATAATTAATTGTATTAACCCGGCCTAAACAATTGCCAGCTCTAAATTTAGTGAGGCATTCGGTAATGTTCTTTACATTAATAAACAGCCAGGGATTCCGAGTTTGTCTCGATAGGTATGTTAAATAAAGTAACTTCCTTTGAGTTTCCCTGCCTATCTTTTGATTGATGAACATACAGGTTTTTAAACTTTGTTAAACTTTCAGATTTAAATGTTAATTGGCATTGCCGTGTTTCAGAGTTTTAAAAGGATTCCTGTAACCTTCAAAACTCGTTTCCCCGCCCAATGTCTGGGGAATTTCGAGGTCGGTTTACTTAAACGTTGATTCCATTCATTTATGATGCTCTGTTTAGGAAGATGTGTAAACAGATGTGTAACTGTTTGAAGCCCCAGTAATAATCGGTTTAACAGGAAAATGGTCTGATTCCTGATCGAGGTTTCAAAATGTTAGATTATTGGATAAAGGCAAAATGCAAAATGATTCCGCAGAACAAAGCGACCAATCTCTCTCTCTCTCACACACAGAGTTCCCGGGGGGTCCTCTCCCCCTGTCCCGGGTTAATGAGCACAGGTTGTGTGTGGGAGATGGCTGTTGTGCAGGGTGACGGAGCGGAGCGGAGCCCTGGGCGGAGGGAGTGGGTGTGTGCTGAGAGAGGGAGAGGCGGGGCAGCGGGATTATAAATAGGAGGGGCCGCGGATTGGAGAATGAAACACCTGAAAGTGACATCAGCTCGCCAATTTCACCGGGATCCCTGCTGGAAACTGACTGCGAGAGGGAGAGGAGAGAGAAAAGAGAAGAGGGAGAGAGGAGAGAGAAAGGAGAAAAGAGAGAGAGAGAAAGGAGAAGAGAGAGAGAAGAGGGAGATGGATAAGTGTGCGGCCATCGTCGCCCTCTGCTTGTTTCAGGTCAGTTCTATGGGTTTAAAAACTATGGTTAAATATCATTCCGGGCTCAAGGTGTTTTTAATACTTGTCCAGGCAGTTTAGAACTCTTGTGTTGTGTAATTACATTTAAATCACATGTGTTCGGTCTAAAACTTTTTTTTTTAATCCAATGTTGTATTCCTGAGATAAGTAACTCCTTTTTGGGTTTTGAACAACAGGCGCCTGTTGCTGAAGCTCAGAATTGCGGCCCCGGCCTCGCAGAATCCAGCCGGTGAGTCTAGACATCAATTTCTGTTTTAAAATCACTCGCTCACACTGGCTTCACATCCAGCACAGAGGGAGGTCATTCGGCCCATTGTGTCTGTGCCGGATGGGAGTCCGGTTGGAGGAGAAGGATTTCAATCTCGCACAGAATGATCCCATTTATTACAACAAAATACATCGAGCACATTCTTCTTTAATTTTCTGGTAATTTCCTTTGTTAACTTCCAATCGTTTTGTATTTTTTTTAAATTTAATCTCTAATCTTGTTATGACTCTAATCACCAACGTATTGCTCCCTCTGCTCCCAGTTACTGTATTCTTGCTGTATTTATTATCGGGTTGGCCATTTGTTCACCTGTAGTTTGAATTTAAAGGCATTCGCTTTAAATTGTGCACCCAATAAATCCTGCTGTCTGCTCGCTCCTTTTTCCTCTTCCGCCTTCCTCTGTCACTCTCTCTCCTGTTGGTAACAGTCTCGCTGAGTTCAGACGGTGTAATATTGAAGAGACTGGTCATGGCGAATCTCCCTAAACCATTTCTTTCGTTAATTGCAGGTGTCCCACCAGCTGGACCAGCCTGTGGTATGTCTGGTAAGTGTCTGTCCCGCTCTCCTGTATAATCACTGGATTTAACACAGTCACTGTGGATTCTGCAGTTTGTCACCAACAGAAGCTCGCGTCAAAGAGGCTGAGCAATGTTTCTCCATTTAGAAGTGTTAGTGTGGGTAAATTGGTTCCACAACTCCGGGTGCTCAAATTCAAGGGATTAAATTGTGAATCCAATTAACAGATGAAGATTAGCTGGTGCAAAGACCTTTCCGGTGTCTGCTTGTGAAAGAACATTACTCGAATTCTGCACCTAAAGAGCCCCTTAGTGATTGCTGTGGGAGCGGCCCGGTGTCGTCGTCCCCCCCCCCCCCCCCGGGCCCGGTGTCTCGTCTCCCCCCCCCCCCCCCCCCCCCCCCCCCCGGTCCGGGTACCGGTGTCTCCCCCCCCCCCCCCCTCCGGCCCGGTGCCCCCCGCCCCCCCCCCCCCCCCGGTGCCCCCCCCCCGGTGCCCCCCCCCCTCTCCCGGCCCGGTGCCCCCCCCCCCCCCGGTGCCCCCGCCCCCCCCCCCCCCCGGGCCCGGTGTCTCCCGCCCCCCCCCCGGTGCCCCCGCCCCCCCCCCCGCCGGGTACCGGTGTCTCCCCCCCCCCCCCCCCTCCGGCCCGGTGCCCCCCGCCCCCCCCGGCCCTGATCAGGGTTCGTGATGCGGCGGCTCTTTAAAGAAGCTTGCCCTCAAACGGCAACTCGGACACTAGTGGCATCGCACAGGGGCCCCAGAAATAGCAGTGCTGACCTCCTCCGCCTGTGCAGCATCAACTGCAGTAACCGTGCCCTTTAACAGGATTTCATAGAAATGAACTAAACAAGACTAAGATTTTCCAAATAAGCTCTACACTTCAGTGGAATGGACTGTGCCTCCCTCCCCATCTGCGAACCACATCATTGTGATGGGTTTTACTCCGTGTGCAGGGTTTAAGAGTCTATTCCGAAATACATCCACAACTGGCTCTGTCCACCTGCTCTCTACACACTTTGGAGCAAGTACTTGTCAAGTGTTTACGTTCAATCTCTTGTGTTTTATTTTTAATTTTCAACCTTCCGGTATGAGTAATGATGGGCTGGGCAACCTGTTGAGCAGCAAGGGAAAAATCTGAAAATAGAGGATTAGGCACCCAGTTAAGAAAGGGTTTATTTAAAAAAAAAACAACCCGAGGTGGTTAAGCAACATGGAAACATGTAGAATTCGACACCCACTTAAACAACATTCAACAAAGCCATGCACCTAATGACTGATCATCCTGGGGATAAGCTTGTGGCCCTGAGATCAGTTTTGTAAAAAGAAAGAAAGACTTGTATTTCTATAGCGCCTTTCATGACCACCGGATGTCTCCGTGCTTTACAGCCAATTAAGTACTTTTTTGAAGCGTAGTCACTGTTGTAATGTGGGAAACACAGCAGCCAATTTGTGCACAGCAAGCTCCCACAAACAGCGATGTGACAATGACCAGATAATCTGTTTTAGTGATGTTGATTGAGGGATAAATATTGGCCAGGACACCGGGGAGAACTCCCCTGCTCTTCTTCCAAATAGTGCCATGAGATCTTTTATGTCCACCCGAGAGCAGATTGTATTCTCCAATAACTTTATGTGCATTTTATTTTGATGGTTACTAAAGCTGAAGACTATTGATGAGGATCGCACTAGTATTTATGCAGTTTTGAAAGTAATTTTTTTTCCCTTTTTCTCTTTCAGGTTGATTTTGTTGACCATCTTTCTGCTGCTGGTGTGTGGCGTGGCGGCCAGTTGTGTGAAATGCTGTCGGAGGACTAAACCCCAGGTCCCCACTGTCCCAACTAGACCGTATGAAGTTACCGTGATTGCCATTGATAATGACAATGCTGTACCCCGTAAGTAACAAACCATTCATCAGTCCAATCTTTAACTAGTCTGTTTCATAGAGGGACACGGCACAGAAGGCAGCCATTCGGCCCATCATGCCTGTGCTAGCTCTTTCGAAGAGCAATCCAATTAGTCTCATCTCCTTGCTCTCTTCCCCATAGCCCTGTAAATTTTTCCCCTTCAAGTATTTATCCAATTCCCTTTGGAAAGTTATTCCTGAATCTGCTTGCAGGCAGTGCATTCCAGATCATCATTTGTTGCATTTTTTTTTAATCCTCCTATTGCCTCTGGTTCTTTGCCAATTATCTTCTGTCCTGCATTATTGCAGATCTTGATATAAATGAGATTCAGCAAATCAGGTTTGTTTTATTTCCTTTTTTCTGCTTTTCTTAAGTCACTTATGATTCTGAGAAAATGGGCCTTCCCTGTTGGAAAGTGCAGACGGGCAGACGCTGGGTGAAGACAGGCCAGGGTCGGCTGTAATACCACTTTCTGCCCCAGAGGTTGAATGGGCTGCAGACAGTCACTATCGAATCCTACACCCCAGCAAGCAGTCAATGCCTTGGGAGCAACCCCACCCCCGACCCAAGGGAGAGTAGATAATTGGCAAGTAAAAGAATCATTTATTTACCTTGGCAGCAATGGCATGCAGGAGGAAATTTATTTATTTGAAGACCTATTTCAAATGTTATCTGAAAGCTGTGGTTTTGGAGGTAATTCCATCAATCCTGCACCTTTTTTAGTGGGGAGCTGTGGTTCGAGAGCACAGGCTAGAGATAGCATTGATTTCCCCCCCCCCCCCCCCCCCCCCCAACCTGCACTCCCTGCAAGTACCAATTTTCTTTATTTTTTCTCCCCCCCCCCCCAACCTGCACTCCCTGCAAGCACCAATTTTCCCCCAACCTGCACTCCCTGCAAGCACTGATTTCCCCTCCACCCCCCCCCCTCCCCCCCAACCTGCACTCCCTGCAAGCACTAATTCCCCCAACCTGCACTCCCTGCAAGCATGGCTCCACACTGGAAACATGGGATCAGTGAATTTGCTGCTATGATTTTTTTTTTTATCAGTAGCTATTAGCTTTCTAATATTTACTGTATGTTTTCAACTATATACATAGTAAGAAAAGTGCCAGGAACAAAGATAGACATAGTTTTTTTTTTTCATCTTTTATTCAGTATTCTGATGTATTTTTCTCTTTTTTCTTCAATAGCAAATAGTTCGCTGCAGTACATGTCCACCAGTAGGAATGGCGTCCCATTCCAGGAGGCCAATGGCCTCATTTTGCCTCCTCCACCCTACAGTCTATATGCCATTGAAACGCCTCCATCCTATGAGGTGGCCCTGAAAATGGCCAAACCTTTCGAGAGCTACAACCCAAAGAGCGGGGCAGAGAATCTGGGAAGGAACGAAGAGCCTAGTTCTACAGAGGAAACCTCAGCAGTGACCTCAGCAGCATTGTCATAATCAACACCTTTTTTTTAATTGACTCGACACTTGTTCAGATACCGTGTGTATATTTTTATATTTTCCGCCAACTGAGATTCCAGTCTTCCTCGGGTTCCAAAGAGAACTACTTCTAGTGAGTACTTCTTGCTGCAGGAAGTGAAACACTTCAGCAAATTGCTGCAGAACAAAGCTCCATTACTAAGTAATGACATTTGAACTGTGATTTATATCAGTGGGGTATATCACTATTAATTATATTCTATTAAATGAATGCAAATACGATTACAGCAATCTGAATGTCACACAATTAAGAAATGAGGACTTTGATGAAGGATATTTTGAACATTGTGTAGTCAAACTTCATGTGTTTTTGGCTCCAGGGGAATGGTTTTTGAGGAATTCTGTTTCTACTGTCACTGACTGAGTGCCCTGCACTACACAGTTATAGTTTTCAAAAGCTAAAGACAATCAACCATACTCTTCCAGTTAAGGAAGCCTTTAACATTCATCAAACCCTTTTATACTGTTCTGCTGTGACAATAGACATTCATTTTCATTACAAATTGTACATCTTCAAATCAAATCAAAGCATTTCTTGTTCACTGGGACCCTTGCTCTGTTGTCAGTGGGAGTTGCACAAATAAAATTGATAAACGCATTTTCCTGGCAACATTTACTTTGTACTGTTAATCTTATCCGTCCTGGCTCTTGTGCCTGTGTTGGGTAATCCAGCTATGCTTTATTAATTAGTGAGTTGTTGCAAAGCTAACCAATCCATGAATGTATTGGCTAGTTTAATCAAACCAAATTGCTTCCAGGCTACCCAGTATAAAGAGAGTGTTGATATTTATGTCGGTGAAATCATTTGAAATAAAATTAAATCCCTTGCTCCTGGTCCAAAACTGCTTTTGCCTAGAAGGGGGAAATAGCACAGTCCTGGTGCCAACTTTGAGAGAAGTGGTGAAGTCTTGTTTACATTATGTGGCTGTATTCAAATTAAACTAATATTTACATACTTTTATGTATTAATGAATCTCTGTATAGTTTTTTATTCTTTTATAAAAATAATAAATGTGCTTTAAGCCTGAACTGATTTTGTGTTATAATTATTTCACGTACAAGATAACTAGTGGAATGACAGTGAATGCTAAATCATTTGAAGTATTCAAAGAGTAAATTGATAATTTCCTTAATTAATTAGTCCTGATGTAAGTGTGCAATATTGGGATAGTCAAATCCTGAGGTCATTCACTAGAGACCAATGGGAACCTCTCTGGGATACTGTTCCACAGGAGCCTTTTGCTGCTTTTTTTTGTCATGTATGAGGTAGAGGAAGTGTTAACAAGCTTTACAATCATGGCGGGATAGTCCAGCTAAATCCAATCCTGCTCTTCACATGCACGCACTTTCAGCAAACAGTAATGGGAACCCTGGAGGCTACTTCCTTTTCCCTTCAGCCCCCCAGGCAAAGTGACTGATTGTAGTGCTCCCCTATTTCTGCACGGTGCTGCACTGTCGGAGGCGCCGTCTTTCAGATGAGCTGTTCAACCGAGGTCCCCGTCTGCTCTCTCAGGTGGACGTAAAAGATCCCACGGCACAATTCGAAGACGAGCAGGGGAGTTCTCCCCGGTGTCCTGGGGCCAATATTTATCCTCAACCAACACCTGAAACAGATTATCTGCTTATTTATTTCATTGCTGTTTGTGGGAGCTTGCTGTGCGCAAATTGGCTGCCACGTTTCCCACATTACAACAGTGACCACACTTCAAAAGTATTCAATGGCTGTCAAGGGATTTGGGACGTCCTGATGGTAAGAAAGGCGGCATTTCTTTTTACTTCTGGGAACAGACCATGTTGTGAGCCGAGGTTCCTCCTGAGCAGATTCAGCCGCCGGAACCACCAGGACCGCTGTTGTTCTTGATCTGGAATTTCCGCCCGCTGACCTGTGCAATCAGAGCACAAAGTAAAAAAAAAACCGCAGCCGGAAAAGATTGTGCAACTTTTGGGTGTAAATTAGTTCCGTGCGTAAACACAATCCGCCCGAATCTCCCTGACTTTATACCATCATCTACCAGTCTCTCCACCTGAACACTGCTCCGCCCAGAATCCGGCCCCCGCCCCCAGGTTACGCAAGTTTGCGGCAATCTTCAGAAGTTCTCTTCAAATTCGGGCCGGATTTTCAGGCGCAGTCGGAAACAGTCATTTCTCTGGTGTGTTCATTGGGATTTTTTTTGAGCGTTTCAAAAACATTTATCGTCATTGAGACCTGCCTCTGTGTGTTTTCCGTTTCTTTGAATAGATTTTTATGGAATAAATATAAATCACAATAAAAACTGAAAAGCTTCCTGGGTTGCAGGTTTGCCTGATGTGAAGAATCAATGGAGTTCAAACTTTACTTTTCATACTTAAAGACGGAATGTACGTTGTGAGTTCGGCATTGTCCGAGGGCCGTTCGGACATTTACTAATAAGATTGACAGGAAATTTGAGCAGAACTGGACATCCGTAGAATTGGACCCATTTTTGAGTCGAATTTCCGGGTTGCGGCACAGAGGAAATTCCAGCCCAGGGTGATCCCAGGTGGTCTTGCAAGGACAGCTCAGTCAAATATTCCAGTGCAGCTTCTGGTGCTTAGCACATTGGGGTGGGGTTATGGGTTGGATTGTTGGAGTCCAGCAGCTATTGAAGGACTTTAAAGTGCTGGGTCAGCCCTGGCTCAGTGGGTCGCGCCATCACCTCTGAATGGTCGTGGGTTCAAGTCCCACTCCTGAAATCTTGAGCACAAAAAACTAGGCTGACACTCCAGTGCAGTGCTGAGGGAGTGCTGCACTGTTGGAGGTGCCGTCTTTCGGATGAGACATTAAACCGAGGCCCCGTCTGCTCTCTCAGGTGAATGCAAAAGATCCCATGGCACTATTTCGAAGAAGAGCAGGGGAGTTCTCTCCAGTGTCCTGGCCAATATTTATCACTCAATCAACATCACAAAAACAGATTGCTGTTTGTGGGAGCTTGCTGTGCACAAATTGGCTGCCGCGTTTCCCACATTACAACAGTGACTCCACTCCAAAAAAGTACTTCATTGACTGTAAAGCACTTTGAGGCTTCCGGTGGTGGTGAAAGGCGCTGTGGAAATGCAAGTCTTTCTTTTTTCATCGGGCTATTTCCATGGTTTAAAGCAATCCCTTCAATGCAACAACAGAAAATACTGGAAATACTCAGCAGGTCAGGTAGCAACGTGGAGAGAGAAACGGAGTTAACGTTTCAGGTCGATGACCTTTCATCAGAACTGGAAAAAGTTAGAGATGTAACAGATTTTTAAGCAAGTGCAGGGGCAGGGAAAGGGGGGCGGGGAGGAAAGAACAAAAGGGAAGGTCTGTGATAGGGTGGAAGGCAGGAGAGATTAAATGACAAAAGGGATGATGGTGCAAGGCAAAAAGAAATGGTAATGGGACAAGTTAAGAAACAAAAGATGACTCTAGAGGGGGTGTAAATGACAATGGCAGAATCATCAACAGCTGCCATGTGAGAGAGAAAAGAAAACATGGGGGCCGAGGTTATAGCCTGAAATTGTTGAACTCGATGTTGAGTCCAGAAGGCTGTAAAGTGCCTAATCGAAAGATGAGGGGCTGTTCCTCGAGCTTGCGTTGAGCTTCATTGGAACAGTGTAAGAGGCCGAGGACGGAGAGATCAGAGTGGGAGTGAAGCGGAGAATTAAAGTGACAGGCGACCAGAAGCTCGGGGTCATGCTTACGGACTGAATGGAAGTGTTCCGCAAAGCGGTCACCCAATCCTATCGACAAACATCCACTATAAGCCCACTGACTCCCACAGCTACCTGGACTACACTTCCTCCCACCCTGCTTCCTGTAAGGACTCCATTCCATTCTCCCAGTTTCTCTGTCTCCGCCGCATCTGCTCTGATGATGCTACCTTCCATATTAGTGCTTCCGATATGTCTTCCTTTTTCCTCAACTGAGGATTCCCCTCTACTGTGGTTGACACGGCCCTCGACCATGTCTGTTCCATTTCCTGCACTTCTGCTCTTACCCCTTCCCCTCCCAGAACCACAATAGAGTTCCCCTTGTCCTCACCTTTCACCCCACCAACCTCCACATTCAATGGATCATTTCTGCCACCTCCAGCGTGATCCCACCACCAAACACATCTTCCCCTCCCCTCCCCTTTCAGCATTCTGAAGGGCCCGCTCCCTCCACGACACCCTGGTCCACTCCTCTACCACCCCCAACACCCCTTCCCCTTCCCAAGGCACCTTCCTGTGCAAGCGCAGGAGATGCAACACCTGCCCTTTCACCTCCTCCCTTCCCACTGTCCAAGGCCCCAAACACTCCTTCCAGGTGAAACAGCGATTTACTTGTACTTCTTGCAATTTAGTATACTGTATTCGCTGCTCACGATACGGGCTCCTCTACATTGGGGAGATCAAATGCAGATTGGGTGACTGCTTTGCAGAACACCTCCATTCAGTCCGTAAGCATGACCCTGAGCTTCCGGTCGCCTGTCACTTTAATTCTCCGCTCCACTCCACTTCCACTCAGACCTCTCCGTCCTCGGCCTCTTACACTGTTCCAACGAAGCTCAACGTAAGCTTGAGGAACAGCACCTCATCTTTCGATTCGGCACTTTACAGCCTTCTGGACTCAACATCGAGTTCAACAATTTCAGGCTATAACCTCGACCCCCATGTTTTCTTTTCTCTCTCACATGGCAGCTGTTGATGATTCTGCCGTCGCCATTTACACCCCCTCTAGAGTCATCTTTTGTTTCTTAACTTGTCCCATTACCATCTCCTTTTGCCTGCACCATCATCCCTGTTGTCTTTCAATCTCTCCTGCTTTCCAGCCTATCACAGACCTTCCCTTTTGTTCTTTCCTCCCCTCCCCCCTTTCCCTGCCCCACACTTGCTTAAAAACCTGTTACTTCTCTAACTTTTTCCAGTTCTGACGAAGGGTCATCGACCTGAAACGTTGACTCTGTTTCTCTCTCCTCGATGCTGCCTCACCTGCCGAGTGTTTCCAGCATTTTCTTCTGTTGTTTCAGATTTCCAGCTCCCGCAGTATTTTGCTAATCCCTTCAATGCATCGGCCTTTGGAGACTGAAGCAGTGAGGAACAGAGTGAAAGGTAGCCCTGCTTTTAAAAACAGAGGACCAACCAGGAGGAAACAAACCATTTTTAATTATGGGCTTCCTCTGAACTGCCCATTCCAATTGAACGTTGCTCAGGTACTCCAGCAGTGTTATGGGAAGGAGCCCTAATTTGCGTGAAGCTCTCGGCTGTAATGAGCCTGGTGTGCATTCTGTGCACAGGCTCCGAGTCCTTGAAACACTTCAGGGTAGTATTTTGGCAGGCATTGTGCATCAGGTGCATAATTGACCTCATGCCAGTCTGCCCAATAATAGGGGACAACAGATGCCCAATGCACATCAGTGGTACCTGCGTCAGTTAGCGCCGTCATCAGACGAGCTTAGATCAGTGATCTTAATCAATATGCCTTACCACAGCAACTTATTGTTTTGAGCTCGTTCCGCAGGGTGCCAAGTCTTTTGATCTTAGCTTGAAGTTCATGTAAGTGCACCAATCTAACAGGAAGGAGCCTTTGAGTAGGGTGAAAATAACTGATTTCCTTTTAATCCTAGACATTTTTAAAAAAGAACAAATTCTATCTTGGTGAATTTGTGCACGCGGCCAGTTTAAGGATGTCCATGCTGGGGAACGGCACGTTTCTCCACATTGGGAAGCCCGTGTCAACATCAGGCACTCCCAGGTCAGGAGTAGGAAAGTGGAACGCTCAGAACACATTCCTTACCGCGCCGGTGGATTTTCTTTTTTGTTTCACACACCAACTGTTCTTGTGGCTTCTACGTGAGATGGCACTGAAGGAGGCCATTCGGCCCATCGTGTCCGTGCCGGCCGTAAAAGAGCTCTCCAGCCTAATCCCACTTTCCAGCTCTTGGTCCGTAGCCCTGTAGGTTACAGCACTTCAAGCGCATATCCAAGTACTTTTTAAATGCGATGAGGGTTTCTGCCTCTACCACCCTTTCAGGCAGTGAGTTCCAGACCCCCACCACCCTCTGGGTGATAAAATTTCTCCTCAACTCCCCTCTAATCCTTCTCCCAATTACTTTAAATCTCTGCCCCCTGGTTATTAACCTCTCTGCTAAGGGAAATAGGTCCTTCCTATCCACTCTATCTAGGCCCCTCATAATTTTATACACCTCAATTAAATCTGCCCTCAGCCTCCGCTGTTCCAAAGCAAACAACCCCAGTCTACCCAATCTTTCCTCATAGCTAAAATTCCCCAGCTCCGATGAAAGGTCTTCGGCCTGAAACGTTAACTCTGTTTCTCTCTCCACGGATGCTGCCTGGCCTGCTGAGTTTTTCCAGCGTTTTCTGTTGTTATCTAAAATTCCCCAGTCCTGGCAACATCCCCGTAAATCTCCTCCGTACCCTTTCTAGTGCAGTGATGATTGTGTTAGAAAGAACTTAACAGTGAAAACATAAATAATAAAATAATACCTTTAAATATGAAACCCTCATGCCTCTCAATTAATTATAAGTCTCATTATCTTCTAGGGGTTATCTGTGGTTCAGTGGTAGTACCTTTGCATCTGAGTCAGAAGTTTGTGCACTCAAGCCCCATGCCAGAGACTTGAGTATATAATCTAAGCCAGCACTTCAGTACCTCAGTGCAGTACTGAGGGGCTGCTGAACTGTTGGAGGTGTTCCCCTGAATTTCCTCACACTTCCTGCTGTTGCGTTGCTCTAACTTCGTCGGAAGTGCGTCGGAACCTTCATTTACATATGAAAGCAGCAGAAGATCTGAGGAAATTCAGGGCCGCTGTCTTTAGGTTAAACCGAGGCCCTGTCTGATCTCTCAGGTGGACATAAAAGATCCCATGGCACTATTTGAAGAAGAGCAGGGGAGTTCTCCCTGGTGTCCTGGGGCCAATATTTATCCCTCAACCAACATCACTAAAAACAGATAATCTGATCATTTATTCTCAGCGCTGTTTGTGGGAGCTTGCTGTGCACAAATAGCTGCCATGCTGACATTACAGCAGTGACTACATTTCAAAAGTACTTCATTGGCTGTGAAGCGCTTGAGGATGTCCTGAGGACATGACAGGTGCTATATAAATGCAAACCTTTTCCTTCCCCTTCTTCCTGTAATGCATCATTTCTGAACAAGGAGTTTAATATTTGAAGAGTGTGTATTCCAACCGAAGCAAATGTGCACTAACACGTCCAAAATGAAGCAACCGTACTTCACTGAACACCTATAGATGTATTTTATAAATATATTAAAAGTGGAAACGCATTGGGTATCTAATATTCGGAGATTCTGTAACTAGTGGAAGGGAGTTTGTTCTCACCGCAGAGGCCGGTGTCGGGAGCGGAGAGAGCGACGGTACAGTGAGTATTTAAACTCACTTACACGGGTTTTTTCAGAGGCTTACCAATCTCGCAGACCGGCGGCGGCGGCGTTCCAGAGCCACGTCACAATTCAAAAAGTGACGCGGGCAAGAGGAAGCAGCTGATTGGGTGAGTACAGCCAGGTGAGTATTTATACTACTCTATAGTTTGACAGTTAAGGTTAATAGTTTATAAAGTTTAGAAGGTCTTAATTTTGTGGTTATAGTTTCTAAGGTCTCAGTTGTGTAGCGGGGAGTGCTAGTAAACAAGGGCCCTTGACTATATCATTTAATTGTAGTGTGATTTGTGGTATTGATTAGATTTAATTTAATTTAAATTAATTAAAGGGTAAGTCATGGCAGCACAGCTCGGCCCCGTGGCATGCTCCTCCTGCACTATGTGGGAAATCAGGGATACTTCCTGTGTCCCTGACGACCATGTGTGCAGGAAGTGTATCCAGCTGCAGCTACTGGCAGACCGCATTGTGGCGCTGGAGCTGCAAATGGATACATACTGGAGCATTCGCGATGCTGAGGACATCGTGGATATCACGTTTAATGAGTTGGTCACACCGCAGGTAAAGGCTGCACAGGCAGGAAGGGAATGGGTGACCGCCAGGCAGAGTAGTAGGCGCAGGCAGGTAGTGCAGGGGTCCCCTGTGGCCATCCCCCTCTCAAACAGATATACCGCTTTGGATATTGTTGAGGAGGATGGCTTATCGGGGGAAGGCAGCAGCAACCAACTTCCTGGCACCATGGGTGGTTCTGCTGCACAGGATGGGAGGAAAAAGAGAGGGAGAGCTATAGTGATAGGGGATTCTATTGTAAGGGGAATAGATAGGCGTTTCTGCGGCCACAAACGAGACTCCAGGATGGTATGTTGCCTCCCTGGTGCAAGGGTCAAGGATGTCTCCAAGCGGCTGCAGGGCATTCTGGAGGGGGAGGGTGAACAGCCAGTTGTCGTGGTGCATATAGGTACCAACGATATAGGTAAAAAACGGGCTGAGGTCCTAAAAGCTGAATATAGGGAGTAAGGAGGTAAATTAGAAAATAGGACCTCAAAGGTAGTAATCTCAGGATTACTACCAGTGCCACGTGCTAGTCAGAGTAGAAATAGAAGGATATTTCAGATGAATACGTGGCTAGAAGAATGGTGCAAGGGGGAGGGATTCAAATTCCTGGGACATTGGAACCGGTTCTGGGGGAGGTGGGACCAGTACAAACTGGACGGTTTGCACCTGGGCAGGACCGGGACTGATGTCCTAGGGGGAGTGTTTGCTAGTGCTGTTGGGGAGGGTTTAAACTAAAATGGCAGGGGGTTGGGAACCTGTGCAGGGAGACAGAGGAAAGGGAAGCAAGGATGGAAGCAAAAGACAGGAAGGAGAAAAGCAAAAGTGGAAGTCAGAGAAATCAAGGGTGTAAATCAAACATGGCCACAGTAAACAATAATTCTAAAAGGTCTAAGAGTGTTAAAAAAAACAAGCTTGAAGGCTTTGGGGGAAAAATTCAGCTGCTTGCGCCTCCCGTTAGCGCCTTAAGAGGGCGCTAATGGGGCGTAAAGCAGCTAACGCCCGGGCGCAGCGCCGCCCACGCCTCCCGAAAAATTTAGTGGGAGGTTAGCGGCGGCGGCAGCCGGTAGCGCCCTGTGGCGCTGCGCCGCCGGCGATGACGTCATCGCCGTGCGCAGCACCCCGCTCGCGCCCCGGCCGTGATCTTCAGTCGCGCCCCCTGATTTACCGCCAGACGCTATGTCCGACGGGTTCAGGGAGGCGTACGTGCGGCCGGGGCGGCGATATTTAAAGGGGAGGTGGCAGGCGGCCATTTTTGTTGCTGGCCGCCTGCCAGCACCTGCCCCCGTTGCTGTCCCCGGCCCCCGTGAAGCCCCCCCACCGTGAAGTGCCGGCTGCGCTCCAAGAGCCCGGCACTTCTCTTGAGTGCCGGGCTCTTTTGCCGGCACTCCCGATCCCTGGGGGCCCAGCTGGGCCCCGGTTCGCGCTGCGCAGGGTCCCTCCCCTTTAAGAAGGGGAGGAAGGCCTGCAATACCGCGGCGCGACGTGCCGCAGCGCGTGGCGCTGCGGCACGTAGCGCCAGGATATTCACTCGCAGCGCCCCAAGAGGGATGCGGGGTGCTTCCAGTGGCGCCCCGCTTCCCTCTTGGGGCGCAACCACTGAAGTTCCGGCGCGGGGCCGCTAATTTTTTCGGGGCGCTAAAAGTCGCGCCCCGGCGAGGTTAGCGCCCCAAATGGGGCGCGACTCAATTTTTACCCCTTTGTGTCTTAATGCGAGGAGCATTCGTAATAAGGTGGATGAATTAGCTGCGCAAATAGATGTAAACGAATATGATATAATTGGGATTACGGAGACATGGCTCCAGGGTGACCAAGGCTGGGAATTCAACATCCAGGGGTATTCAATATTCAGGAAGGACAGGCAAAAAGGAAAAGGAGGTGGGGTAGCATTGCTGGTTAAAGAGGAGATTAGCACAATAGTAAGCAAGGATATTAGCTCTGATGATGTGGAATCTGTATGGGTAGAGCTCAGAAATACCATGGGGCGGAAAACGTTAGTGGGAGTTGTATACAGACCCCCAAACAGTAATGCTGAGGTTGGGGATGGCATTAAACAGGAAATTAGAGATGCGTGCAATAAGGGCACAGCAGTTATCATGGGTGACTTTAATCTACATATAGATTGGGCTAACCAAATTAGTAACAATACTGTGGAAGAGGAATTCCTGGAGTGTATACGGGATGGTTTCCTGGACCAATATGTCGAGGAACCAACTAGAGATCAGGCCATCTTAGACTGGGTATTATGTAATGAGAAAGGATTAATTAGCAATCTTGTTGTGCGAGGTCCCTTGGGGAGGAGCGATCATAATATGATAGAATACTTCATTAAGATGGAGAGTGAAGTAGTAGTTGACTCAGAGACTAGGGTCCTGAATTTAAATAAAGGAAACTACGATGGTATGAGGCGTGAGTTGGCTAGGATGGATTGGGGAATGTTACTTAAAGGGTTGACGGTGGATAGGCAATGGCAAACATTTAAAGATCGCATGGATGAACTACAGAATTTGTTCATCCCTGTTTGGCATAAATATAAAACAAAAAAGGTGACTCAACCGTGGCTAACAAGGGAAATTAGGGATAGCATAAGATCCAAGGAGAGGACATATAAATTGGCCAGAAAAAGCAGCAAACCTGAGGATTGGGAGCAGTTTAGGATTCAGCAACGGAGGACAAAGGGATTAATTAAGAGGGGGGAAATAGAGTATGAGAGTAAGCTTGCAGGGAACATAAAAACTGACTGTAAAAGCTTCTATAGATATGTGAAGAGAAAAAGATTGGTGAAGTGAAGCGTAGGTCCCTTGCAGTCAGAATCAGGGGAATTTTCAATGGGGAACAAAGAAATGGCAGGCCAATTAAATACATACTTTGGTTCTGTCTTCACAAAGGAGGACAAAAATAAACTCCCAGAGATGTCGGGGAACATAGGGTCTAATGAGAGGGAGGAACTGAATGAAATCAGTATTTGTAGGGAAATGGTGTTAGGGAAATTGACGAGATTGAAGGCCGATAAATCCCCAGGGCCTGATAATCTACATCCTAGGGTACTTAAGGAAGTGGCCCTAGAAATAGTAGATGCATTGCTGGTCATCTTCCAAAATTCTATAGACTCTGGAACAGTTCCCATGGATTGGAGGGTAGCTAATGTAACCCCACTATTTAAAAAAGGTGGTAGAAAGAAAACGGGGAATTATAGACCGGTAAGCCTGACATCGGTAGTGGGGAAAATGCTAGAGTCCAATATAAAAGATGTAATAGCAGAGCACTTGTAAACAGTGACAGGATTGGACAAAGTCAACATGGATTTACAAAAGGTAAATCATGCTTGACTAATCTACTGGAATTTTTTGAGGATGTAACTGGTAGAATAGATAAGGGAGAACCAGTGGATGTGGTGTATTTGGACTTTCAGAAGGCTTTCGATAAGGTCCCGCATAAGAGATTAGCATGCAAAGTTAAAGCACATGGGATTGGGGGTAAGGTACTGACTTGGATAGAAAACTGGTTGGCAGACAGGAAGCAAAGAGTTGGAATAAACAGGTCTTTTTCCGAGTGGCAGGCAGTGACTAGTGGGGTACCGCAGGGATCGGTGCTAGGACCCCAGTTATTCACAATATATATAAATAATCTAGACGAGGGAACTAGATGTAATATCTCCAAGTTTGCACATGACACAAAGCTGGGTGGACGTGTGTGCTGTGAGGAGGATGCAGAGAAACTCCAGTATGATTTGGACAGGTTGGGTGATTGGGCAGATGCATGACAGATGCAGTATAATGTGGATAAATGCGAGGTTATCCACTTTGGTGGCAAAAACAGGAAGGCAGATTATTATCTGAACGGCAATAGAATGGGAAAAGAGGAAGTGCAACGAGACCTGGGTGTCCTTGTGCACCAGTCGCTGAAGGTAAGCATGCAGGTGCAGCAGGCGGTTAAGAAGGCAAATGGTATTTTGTCCTTCATAGCGAGAGGATTCGAGTACAGGAGCAAGGATGTCTTGCTGCAGTTGTACAGGGCCTTGGTGAGACCACACCTTGAGTATTGTGTGCAGTTTTGGTCGCCTTATCTGAGGAAGGATGTTCTTGCCATGGAGGGAGTGCAGCGAAGATTCACTAGACTGATACCTGGGATGGCAGGAATGACGTATGAAGAGAGATTGGGTCGATTAGGCTTATATTCGCTAGAGTTTAGAAGAATGAGAGGGGATCTCATTGAAACTTATAAAATTCTAAAAGGACTAGACAGACTAGATGCAGGAAGGCTGTTCCCGATGGCGGGGGAGTCCAGAACCAGGGGTCACAGTCTAAGGATAAGGGGTAAGCCATTTAGGACTGAGATGAGGAGGAATTTCTTCACCCAGAGAGTGGTGAACCTGTGGTATTCTCTACCACAGAAGGCAGTTGAGGCCAATTCATTAAATATATTCAAGAAGGAGTTAGATATATTTCTTAAGGCTAAGGGGATCAAGGGATATGGGGAGAAAGCAGGGACAGGGTACTGAATTTGGATGATCAGCCATGATCGCATTGAATGGCGGAGCAGGCTCGAGGGGCCGAATGGCCTACTCCTGCTCCTATCTTCTATGCTTCTATGTTTCTCACTATGTACCCATTCAGGCAGTGGGCGGTTCTTTTTGTTACAAATTATAATCGACTAATGGGATGCCCCTCTGTGCATGGACTATCCAGGGTTTACGGCCATCCACAAAGAATATTCGCAATTTATTTACCTACGGCACAATCAAAGCTAATTTTAATTACATTTTTGAGGGGAACAAATAAGAACTTACATACTGGCATCAGGCTGTGCAGAGTTTAACAGTTTCACTCTCCCGGAAATAGGCATTTTAACTTTAAAATGTACAGCATTTGTCAATGTGGCTGAAGTCACCTAATCCTAAAGAGGCATGACAGACGGTGTAAGGTGTTTGTCGGCGGGGTTAGTTCCTGAAAGCTCTGTTTTCAAGCTGCAAGCTGCACTCGAACAGATGTGATTTAAACGCTGCCGTGTGAACCTCTCGAACGTGGATCTTTACCAGACCAAGCTCATTTTTTTTTGATGTGGGGATGCCGGCGTTGGATTGGGGTGGACAAAAATGAGAAGTCGCACAACACCAGGTTATAGTCCAACAGATTTATTCTATTTATTTATTAAATAAATCTGTTGGACTATAACCTGGTGTTGTGCGACTTCTCATTTTTTTTTAGCAGAGACACAGTCGGTGAGCTGAATAATGTCACTGCTACAGCGTGATGGTCGAAGGTTGTTTTTGTGACTGGAAGCCTGTGTCCAGTGGTGTACCGCAGGGATCGGTGCTGGGTCCTTTGCTGTTTGTAGTGTACATTAATGATTTAGATATGAATGTAGGAGGTATGATCAGTAAGTTTGCAGATGACACGAAAATTGGTGGAGTGGTAAATAGCGAGGAGGGAAGCCTCAGGCTACAGGACGATATAGACGGGATGGTCAGATGGGCAGAACAGTGGCAAATGGAATTTAACCCTGAAAAGTGTGAGGTGATGCATTTTGGGAGGACTAACAAGGCAAGGGAATACACAATGAATGGTAGGACCCTAGGAAGGACAGAGGATCAGAGGGACCTTGGTGTGCATGTACATAGATCCCTGAAGGCAGCAGGACAGGTAGATAAGGTGGTTAAAAAGGCATATGGGATACTTGCCTTCATTAGCCGAGGCATAGAATATAAGAGCAGGGAGGTTATGATGGAGCTGTACAAAACGCTAGTTAGGCCACAGCTGGAATACTGTGTGCAGTTCTGGTCGCCACACTATAGGAAGGATGTGATTGCATTGGAGAGGGTGCAGAGGAGATTCACCAGGATGTTACCTGGGCTGGAGCGCTTCAGCTATGAAGAGAGACTGGACAGGCTGGGGTTGTTTTCCTTAGAGCAGAGAAGGCTAAGGTGTACAAAATTATGAGGGACATAGATAGGGTAGATAGAAAGGAACTTTTCCCCTTAGTAGAGGGGTCAATAACCAGGGGGCATAGTTTCAAGGTAAGGGGCAGGAGGTTTAGAGGGGATTTGAGGAAAAACTTTTTCACTCAGAGGGTGGTTGGAATCTGGAACTCACTGCCTGAAAGGGTGGTAGAGGCAGGAACCCTCACAACATTCAAGAAGCATTTAGATGAGCACTTGAAATGCCATAGTATACAAGGTTACGGACCAAGTGCTGGAAAATGGGATTAGAATAGACAGGGCTTGATGGCCGGCGCGGACACGATGGGCCGAAGGGCCTCTTTCTGTGCTGTATAACTCTACAGTTCACTTGTGTCACCTCCACACACACACACACCATTGACAAGGTTTGCCCATTGCTTTTCAGTGGTAACAATACCCATTGAGATGCCGCCATCTCGCCATTGCTAACAATGTGCTTTTCCTTAATGTTAACGCTGTGAGAGAGGAGGTACGGCACAGTGACAAATACTGAAGAACCGAAGCCCCATTTACACTGGACACAGGGCAAAATCAGTAGCTAAATCTTTCCGGATTGTTCTTCATGACTTACAAAACCGAAATGGCAGCTGTGTGACACTTTAAGACAAAACAAGACAAGGTCTCAAAATTAAAAAATATATATTTGTCGTCATGTAAACGGTCTGGATGCAAGCGTTGACCATTCTGCAGTTATCTGCTGGCTGTGGCTGGTGTGATTCTCTATCCTCCTTCCAAAGAGTTTACTTGATCAGTTTGAAGGATTCACCGGTCATCATGTCGACAAATTCTAGGAAAGAGACAGGGTTTGTGTGTCAGTTCAGCGGGATTATAGCCTCCTGTGCCAGCCTGGTTAACATAACATAAGACATAGGAGCAGGAGTCGGCCATTCGGCCCCTCGAGCCATTCAATAAGATCATGGCTGATCTGATCTTGGCCTCAACTCCACTTTCCCGCCCGCTCCCCATAACCCTTGACTCCCAACAATTCCCAATCAGCACACATTCCTGATGTTTACTTACCTTGATAGTCAATTGTTCCATCACCATCTTTATCAGCTTCTTTCATCATGTGCTCTGCCTCCTCGTTATTGAGAGGCTCCCCTGCGTTCATCAGGACATATCTTAAATATAAAAAAAGCAAATGCAAAGGTTATCATTTTTGAATTAAGTTTTTGTACTTAATTTATTAAAAACAAATGATGGCTTCTCAATGGCTCGGTCGCGGTCAAATAAAATCGGTGCTGCTCTCGGAGAAAATGTACTCACTGCGACCACTTAGACAGAATTTGGAGTGCAAAGTTCTAATTTTGGTGGAAAACTGCTTCCCTTTCTCCCTCCCTCCCCATCCTAGCACACATTTGTCACAGTTCCTAACATGTGCTGGAAATGTAAGGTTGCCCTCTGCTGGCTTTAAACTGAAAAAAACAAACTTGTTCTTACAACTTAACTACAATTTTGGAACATTTCATTGACACATTAGGGTTGGCATTCTGTTCCTGGTGTAGCACTGCCGGAGCAAACCAGAGAAACAGATAAGACTTGCATTTATATAGCGCCTTTCACGACCACCGGACGTCCCAAAGCGCTTTACAGCCACTTTTTGAAGTGGAGTCACTGTTGTAATGTAGGAAACGCGGCAGCCAATTTGCACACAGCAAGTTCATAGAAGCATAGAAGATAGGAGCAGGAGTAGGCCATTCGGCCCCTCGAGCCCGCTCCGCCATTCAATGAGATCATGGCTGATCATCCAAACTCAGTACCCTGTCCCTGCCTTCTCCCCATATCCCTTGATACCTTCAGCCTTAAGAAATATATCTAACTCCTTCTTGAATATATTTAATGAATTGGCCTCTACTGCCTTCTGTGGTAGAGAATTCCACAGGTTCACCACTCTCTGGGTGAAGAAATTCCTCCTCATCTCTGTCCTAAATGGCTTACCCCTTATCCTTAGACTGTGACCCCTGGTTCTGGACTCCCCAGCCATCGAGAACAACCTTCCTGCATCTAGTCTGTCTAGTCCTGTTAGAATTTTAAAAGTTTCAATGAGATCCCCTCTCATTCTTCTAAACTCCAGCGAGTATAAGCCCAATCGACCCAATCTCTCCTCATATGTCATTCCTGCCATCCCAGGAATCAGCCTGGTGAATCTTCGCTGCACTCCCTCCATGGCAAGAACATCTTTCCTCAGATAAGGCGACCAAAACAGCACACAATACTCCCACAAACAGCAATGCGATAATGACCAGACAATCTGTTTTAATGATGTTGATTGAGGGATAAATATTGGTCAGGGCACTGGGGGATAACTCCCCTGTTCTTCATCGAAATAATGCCATAGGATCTTTTACGTCCACCTGAGAGATCAGACAGGGCCTCGGTTTAACATTTCATCCAAAAGACGGCACCTCCGACAGTGCAGCGCTCCCTCAGCAGACTCAGAAGCACTGGTGCTGCCCACTGAGCCACAGCTGACACTATGATGCATTGTTTGGCAGGCTAGCCTGCCTCGTACGACTTTGTGAGGCCAATTCACTTAAATAATTTCAACATGCTCCCTGCTCACATTGGAGAGCACTTTTTTTTTTATTCGTTCATGGGTTGTGGGTGTCGCTGGCAAGGCCAGCATTTATTGCCCATCCCTAATTGCCCTCGAGAAGGTGGTGGTGAGCCGCCTTCTTGAACCGTTGCAGTCTGTGTGGTGAAGAAGAAGAAGAAGAAGAAGGTGCTCCCACAGTGCTGTTAGGGAGGGAGTTCCAGGATTTTGATGCAGCGACGATGAAGGAACGGCGATATATTTCCAAGTCAGGATGGTCTGAGACTTGGTAGGGAACTTGAAGGTGGTGGTGTTCCCATGCGCCTGCTGACCTTGTCCTTCTAGGTGGAAGAGGTCACGGGTTTGGGAGGTGCTGCCGAAGACTTGATTTACAAGTGCAATTGATATTTACGACAGGTAATAAAACAAGGAGAACAGTTTGCACAAAACTCAAAGAGCACAAGTGATGGAAAGCTAGAAGTGCAGCTTTTAAACATCTTAAGGCTAAATCTTTAATAGGGTTTAATGTAACTTAGAGCAGACAGCATCTGTCACTGCTGGAACTGCTCGTGACAGTGAAGCTACTTACTTTAAAGTGTTCCATTCAATGTAGCCCTTTTTTTCTGGATCAAATACCAAGAAAGCTTCCTTGAGCTCTTCATCCTGATTCTTCGATTTTTCGTGGTAAGCTCCCATCAGGGCCAGGAAGTTGTCGCAGTTAAACGTACCTTTCCCTGTCCAATAAATACCCAGAACAAATTGTAAACTTTCGTCTCTGCCACAAGCAACTGTACACGTGACAATAGATTCATATTTTAACTTTCCCTGTTACCATTTCAATGTAACTAACGGGGCGCAAATCCACTAGCGCCTGGGCGCAGCGCGGCTAACACCTCCCGCAAAATTCAGCGGGAGGTTAGCGGTGGCGCTAGCCGTTAGCGCCGCTGGCGATGACATCATCGCTGTGCGCAGCGCTTCGCTCGCGCCCCGGCTGTAATATTGGGTAGCGCCCCCTGACTTACCGCCAGACGCGATGTCCGCCGGGGTCAGGGGGGCCTACCTGCGGCCGGGGCGGCGCTAGTTAAAGGGGAGGTGGCGGGCGGCCATTTTTGTTGCTGGCCGCCTGCCAGCACCTGCCCCCGTTGCTGTCCCCGGCCCCCGTGAAGCCCCCCCGCGGGGTGCCAGTTGCTCTCCGTGAGCCCGGCGCTCCTCTTGAGTGCCGGGCTCATTTGCCGGCACTCCCGATCCCTGGTGGCCCAGCTGGGTGCCGGGACGCGCTGCGCCAGGCCCCTCCTCTTTAATAAGGGGAGGAAGGCCTGCAGTACCGCGGCACATAGCGCCGTGATATTGGCTCGCAGCGCCTCAAGAGGGACGCGGGCGCTTCCAGTAGCGCCCCTCCTCTCACTCGGGGTGCTACCTGGGAAAATCGGCTGAGGGGGCGCTAAAATTAGAGCCCCAGCGAAGGTAGCGCCCCCCAATTTCTACCCCTTAACCTGCACCTTGAACCACGTATCCATTCCTTTTTTATGTAACATTTCCTCTTCTGAAGGTGCTGACTCATGTTCTGGTACACTTCCACTGGGGAGTTGCTTCAGGTATCTCACCCAAGTAATAGGCTGTTTGACCAAGGTGGCAATACATTCGAGACTGATCCTGTACTCAAATGATGTTCGCAGGGATCGCGTGGTAGCAATTGAGAGCTAATTGTGGTCCTGGCACACTGACTGGGATCACCCAACACAGGAGGGATCAGGAACTCAACCTGGAACCTTCTCATCTGTGCAGCTCAATGACACGCCAAGCAAGGTGTTAACCCTGAACCACTACAAGAGCCCAAACTGTAATCTTTTGATAAAATCTACTTGACTTAAATAAAGATTCGGAGTGTGCAGTTCCAAAGTGTGTGTTAGTGATGCTTCATGTCCGTTACTGAAACTTGATGGCACTGCTCTAGAAGAAGCCTGTCCTTTGCATGAGTTGTTAGATGAAGGTACTATCTGTCCTGGTGAAAGATATAGAACTATCACAAACAGAGTCCCACTCTTTCCAGCTTTGCTGTAAGCAGGATGTGCTGTCTCAGCTAACTGCTTTAATTAATTTGATTAGGGGAATCAATGGGTTATGGAGATAGAGCGGGAAAGTGGAGTTGAGGTAGAAGATCAGCCACGATCTTATTGAATGGCGGAGCAGGCTCGAGGGGCCGAATGGCCGACTCCTGCTCCTAATTCTTATGTTTTGGCTTAATATCTTCTCTCCTCCTCTCCTGAATGCTCACTCGGGTACACGATCATGGGTGCCTGCAGCCTCTGGTACCTCGGCCAAGTCCCATCCTTCATATCTTAGCGATTGTCAGCAAGAATTTAACTGTTGGGGGCAGCTGCTTCTATCCTCGTTCAGTGTCTGAACAGAAGCGCACACTCTCCAGCAGGGGGCCCTGGATATTGCTTAGAGGCAGGAATCGTGCCTCATTTTTGTTCCATCCATAACCTGGGGTGATGGCGCCAATTGTAACGTCCCTACTGTCGCCCCAACCTGGACGACTTAACTCAGCTCGAACTGCGCCTGAACCCTCGCGTCCTCCTGGTTAGAATGCTCAGCGCCACACTCGGTGGCTCATTCACCTACTGAGCCACTGGGAAGCTGTTAAATACCTTCTGGATAAGCTGAGAATCGGAATGAAACTGCACACAACTAGGCCATTCGGCTAGTCGCACCTGTGCCAGCTTTCTGAAAGAGTTATAAGAACATAAGAAATAAGAGCAGGAGTCGGCCATTCGGCCCCTCAAGCCTGCTCCGCCATTCAATGAGATCATGGCTGATCTTCGACCTCAACTCCACTTTCCCGCCCGATCTCCATATCCCTTAGATTCCAAAAATCTATTTATCTCAGCCTTGAATATACTCAAAAACTCAGCATTCACAGCCCTCTGGGGCAGAGAAGTCCAAAGATTCACAACCCTCTCAGTGAAGAAATCCCTCCTCATCTCAGTAACCACTTAGTCCCATTCCACTGCCCGTTCTCCATACGCTGTTAATAATTTCCTTATTTGTCTTGGTAGCTGTATTTTTGTTAGTGATGTTACTTCATTAACGAACCACCCTGTCTATTTACTATTACAGACAACTCGACAGAAGTGCTGAAAAGGTTTCTCACCGTCTTTATCGACATCTTTGGCCATCTGTACCAGATCCCGCTTGGTTATGTTGATGCCGACCAGACTCATGAGCTTGGCCAATTCTTCTGTTTTCACCAAGCCATTCCCTTCTTCATCGAACATTTCAAACACTCCCTTGTACTCAGCAAGTAGCCCAGGGGGCAATGCGTTTGCCTTTAAATGTCATAAATGAATGAAAAGCAATTAGAAATGAAGAACTACGTGTAACACCTGGGCAAAACACACAGGATTTGCTTGATTTTTGCTCAAAATCTCCAAACCCCCCACACTTTATAAATTGTAGGTTCCTCCCTCCCTTTCCACGCACAAGTTTCTGGCTGCAAGAGCCTGTCTTCAGGCATCTGCTGCTGGAGCCCTTGGGCTGATCAGCAGGAGGAACTGGGGAACTGCTGCGGCCGAATTACCCTCCAATTTAACCTCATCCCCTTAAGAGAAGCAGCTCGTTCTACTCAGGAATTGGGCACGTGGAGAATCCAGGCACAAACCAGCATCCGAGCACTGGACGGGCAGTGAGCTAAATCACCAAACCGCCGTTCATTCACTCAAACCCACACCCGACGACCATCAGTGTTTGATGTTGGCAGTCAGCATTTTGGGGGACCTGACAATTATGGCAGTATTTGCTGACAAAAATCAGCACGATCTCTGCCCCGGTCCTGCCCTCCATCTCTCTGCCTCCCCCTCCCCTCCCCTCCCCCCACCCCACCCCACCCCACCCCACCAGTCTGGCTCCTTCTGATTCTGTTGGCTGATGCCCCAGACATGTCCTCACCACAGTACGCAGAGGTGGCAATGTTGGCCATCTATGTCGGGATGCACTGAGAGGAGGAGGAAGACCTATTTCGTGCATTAACAAACCAACATAACAAAAACAGAATATCTGGTCATTATCACATTGCTGTTTGTGGGAGCTTGCTGTGCGCAAATTGGCTGCCGCGATTCCCACATTACAACAGTGACTACACTTCAAAAAGTACTTCATTGGCTGTAAAGCGCTTTGAGACGTCCGGTGGTCGTGAGAGGCGCTATAGAAATGCAAGTCTTTCTTTTATTAGCCGGAAGGTAAACTAATAGCATGGCAAGGAAAAGGGAGGGAAGGGAAAAGGAGGTGACTGGAGAGGAAGGGAGGAGAGGGCAGAGGAGGATAAAAAAGAAAGAAAGACTTGCGCCTTTCACGACCACCGAACGTCTCAAAGCACTTTACCGCCAATTAAGTACTTTTGAAGTGGAGTCACTGTTGTAATGATAGAAAGAGGAGAGGAGGGTGAAGAGGAGAGGGATGGGAAGGGAAGGGAAGGCAGGGTGGGAGCAGGGAGCAGAATGGATGGCAGGGGGAAGTGGCGGAATGGATGGGGAGAGAGCGGACATGTTTATCTGCCATTCCATTACACGTCCCCAGCAGTTTCATTTATTATTTTTAAAATGAATGATCTCAGGTAGTGTACTCAATGGTGACAATCCCCTTGGATTAGTTTGTTACACATTAATGGCAATTTACCAAACTGATTCCAAATGCTTTCAGTCTCGCAATTTTAAAAAAAACTTTGGTTACAATGAATTCATTTAAAATCTAAATATTAACTCTCTCAATGCAGGTGTTCTTAGGATTTGCATTTCTACTTACATTATTATATTCAAAATATTCATTTTGATTTTAGAAGTGCATTCATAAAATTAAATTTGTAACGGTTTTTTTAACATGCAGAAATCGTAAATAAAAATGCTGTAGCCCGATAGGTGTTAAGAATAGGAAACGAAGAGCTTGTAACTCCTTTCTGGTTAGTTATCTGCAAGGGTTTCTGTCACTTGGCAGCGGATCCCACGACCGCCCTAGTCCACTAATACTGACTCAGTGTTGCCCTGGCTGCCATCAGTTCACCCAGCCCAGACCTTCCTCGTCTGTACAGCTCATTACAAGTTGAAGCAGAGACAGTGCGTTTACCAGTTTAGCCATTGGAGAGCAAGCTTCAACCTTTCACTGTGTCAGCCGTGGCTCAGTGAGTAGCACACTCACCTCCTGAGTCAGAAGGTTGTGGGTTCAAGACCCACTCCAGAGGCTTGAGCACAAAAATCTAGGCTGACACTCCAGTGTAGTGCTGAGGGAGTGCTACACTGTCGGAGGTGCCGTCTTTCAGATAAAACATTAAACTGAGGCCCCGTCTGCTCTCTCAGGTGGATGCAAAAGATCCCATAGCACTATTTTGAAGAAGAGCAGGTGTCCTGGCCAATATTTATCCCTCAATAAACTTCACTAAAACAGATGATCTGGTCATTATCACATTGCTGTTTGTGGGAGCTTGCTGTGCGCAAATTGGCTGCCACGTTTCCTGCATTACAACAGTGACTACACTTCAAATAGTATTTCATTGGCTGTAAAGCACTTTGGGACATCCTGAGGTCATGAAAGGCGCTATATGAATGCAAGTCTTTCTGTTTTTAACTGTGTTGTTCTGTCTTAGACGTGTTTCTACTAATTACTGAAAACTCGACAAATTACATTTATTAACTCAACAAAATATACTAATACATTAAAACATTTTCTAGTTGTCAGCCCAGACTTATAGTTTTATCAGTTGTGTACATCATTTTGTGAATCATTTCACTTTGTCTTCTCTCTCTCTCACTTTTACATTTTAAAAACTTAGATATTCGTGTGGGGTGCAAAGGTTGGCAAAATTACTTTGCTGGGAGCAGACTCAATAATTTCATTTCAAAACAACAATTAAACACGAACTCACAGAGGAAACATGGATCCCTATCTTAAAATAACATATATTAAAAACCTATAGTTATGCAACACACATTTAGCCATTAAGTCGACATTCAGATATGCCTGTTTCAATCAGTCTTATAATACGAGGAAACGGTTTCCAACTGTCCACTGCATTCACACAACATTCCAATATTCTGTTCAGATTTTACTTACCATGTTTAGTAACTACGGGACCAGTGATAGAGATCAACCTTGGTCTTCCCGTCGTCTAGCCCAGCCAGAAAACAGACACATCGTTTACACTATTGGAGAGAGTAAGTCTATCAATGCCCAGTGGATTTGAAAGTTAAAGCTGCCTTTTAAGGTTTGACAGAGAGTCTCATTGGATCCTATTTCTGGATAGTGCAGATTCATTTTCTTATGTGAGTTCTCATGAACTAATTGCCAAGTAATAAAAGATTAAGTAGAATCATATTAAAGCCCAGTTAGCATCAAAACTATAATTTCTTCGAGGTAAAGCTGCAAATTTCATACCAGGACTAAATACTTCTATCCTCTATATGTGAAGTCTCTATTAAAACAAACTCCGAACTATCTCAGGCTGGGATTTATTTTGCAAAATAGCACCTACTGACTGTTTGGCAATGCAGTAGCTAAATGCCACAACGCCCAGGAACTGGGAGATCTCAGGCAGTGAAAGGCGCAGATATATCTGGATGTCTAGGAATCGTAAGCAAATGTTCTAAAAAAAAATCTGTCTTGAAGGATGTAGTCTTAGCAAAAGAGAACAAAA
The DNA here is from genome assembly GCA_030390025.1 of Squalus acanthias. NCBI lineage: Eukaryota > Metazoa > Chordata > Chondrichthyes > Squaliformes > Squalidae > Squalus > Squalus acanthias. Next base: position 3,715,251 of record CM059440.1, read on the forward strand.
GGAAAACAAATGCAAATACTGGAAATCTGGAATAAAACCAAAAATTGATAGAAATTCACAGCAGATACTAGAAGTAAAGTGCATTAAGGGTTACGGGGAGCGGGCAGGAATTTGGACATGAGTCTAGGTTCGGATCGGTCATGGCCCTGTGGGTAGTGGAGCGGGCCCAGGGACTGTGTAGCCTGATTCTGCTCCTATTTCGTGTGTGCAATTCTGTTAGATGCAGGAGATGGTTCTGTGATAGATAGTAGATTGGCGGTTAGGATCAGATCAGCCATGATCTTATTGAATGGCGGAGCAGGCTCGAGGGGCCGATTGGCCTACTCCTGCTCCTATTTCTTATGTTCTTATGTTCTTATGATACATTAGCAACTCAGAACAGCAAAGGCAGGTTAACATTTGAGGTAAAGACCTTTCATCAGATCTGAAAAAGCAAGGCAGGTCCCTCTATAAGACTGACCAAGTCAAAGATGGGTGGGCAGAAGATCAGGTAAAAGTACAAAGGAGCAGCTGTGTTAAATAGTCCGTGAACGGATTCTTAGAAAGTTGTGAAAATCACTGACTAACAAAAAGCAGGTTGTGAAAAGATGCTCGAAAGACAAAGTGTTATTAAAAGGTGAGCAGAATCGGTGGGAGTGAAGTGGAATATAAACAGGAAAAATTACCAGGAACACGCAGGAGGCTGCCAAGGTCAGAAGTTGCTGAGGCCATTTAAATGGGCTAACACTTACCCTAACATAGCACAGAGAGGGATTTGGTTATGAGCATGTTAAGCAATCATATAGGATCAGCAAGGAGCGTAACTTAAAAAAGAAAGAACTTGCATTTCTATAGCGCCTTTCACAACCTCAGGACGTCCCAAAGCGCTTTACAGCCAATGAAGTACTTTTTGAAGTGTAGTCACTGTTGTAATGTGGGAAACGCGGCAGCCAATTTGCGCACAGCAAGCTTCCACAAACAACATTGTGATAATGACCGGATAATCTGTTTTAGTGATGTTGATGGATAAATATTGGCCAGGACACCAGGGATAACTCTGCTGCTCTTCTTCAAAACAGTACGATGGGGTCTTTTACATCAACCTGAGAGAGCAGACGGGGCCTCGGTTTAACGTCTCATCCGAAAGAATAGGAGGGCTAGTTGAATTAGCATGCTGCAGGAAGGTCAAGATCCATAAGCATGACCCTGGGACTACAGTACACATTGTCCTTCAGGCGATAATGGGCCATCATAGTGATAGATTTTGGTGCATGCTGCCAACAGGTCCAAGCCAAGCAAGGAAATGTTCAGAATATCGTTTCCCATATTGTTTCAGCTATCACAGCAGAAATAAACTATTTCCACTGGTTGAGGAGTCTAGGGCTAGGGGGCATAGTCTAAAAATCAGAGCCAGACCTTTCAGGAGTGAAATTAGGAAACACTTCTACACACACAAAGGCTGGTAGAAGTTTGGAACTCTCTTCCGCAAACGGCAATTGATGCTAGATCAATTGTTAATTTTAAATCTGAGATCGATGGCTTTTTGTTAACCAAAGGTATTAAGGGAAATGGGGCAAAGGCGGGTATATGGAGTTAGGTCACAGATCAGCCATGATCTCATTGAATAGCGGAACAGGCTCGAGGGGCTGAATGGCCTCCTCCTGTTCATGTGTTCCTAAGTTACTTGGGTACCTGCATTTGTTGTTTCAATGGTGGCTATCACACTGGTAGGGGGAAAGAAGAATTCCAAATTGGGTCAGTTTAAATTCTTTCATCAATACACTTTATACGAGATTGCAACATGTCATAAGGCTCAGAGGAAGCCACTTCTGCTGCTTTCATGAGGCTTTTGGCTCACTGAACCTACCCCTTTTAAAAAAGGGCCACGGCAAGGTTATCCACTGTCACTAATCCCATTCAAAGGCATCATCAACAGTGAGTTGGATGGCATCATGAAGGATGGTGTGGAGGCCTGGATTTTCCACTCTTGCAGTATCTTCAGCGGGGCAGGAGATCCGCCCACACTAGGATGCGCCCCTGATCCCGACTGTTTTAACGGGGTCAGGCTGCTTTGTGGGTGCGGGCGAAGAAAGGTGCAGCATAGCGTGGGCAGTGGCTTCTGGGCTGCCCGAAAAGAAACATTAATAAAAAGGCCGCTTAGTGCAGATGGTTGACCACCCAGAGTTGGATGATGTATTTTCTGTTATTTGCACAATGTTAGAATTCACCCACTCACATACGGGTGGAAGTAAAACACACTCCGTGTCACTCCCAGCAGAAAATCGCAGGTGACAGGAAGCTTGTGACGTGTGTCATGATTAATTTCCCATCCGAGACCTCTCACTCGAGTGTAACGTCTCGGCTGGCGTGTCTATTTCACTTTTGTTTGCAGATATCGCGTCGTATGAACTTGCGGAAATAAGAACGGGAAAAGACCATCAAGCCCATCCCATCCAGATAGCGCACAACCATAGATGGCGGCTGACATGAATCTGTCATTCATGAAAGAAAGACTTATGAAATAATACAGAGTGGCCTGCGGGTGGCGCTGTCCAGGGAGAGTATAAATACTCGGGCACGGGCCCAGCTTGCTCAGGACATTCTTAACAGGAACTAGTGACGTAAGAAAACTACTAGGCACTTGGTCTAAGCGTTAAACAAAGCTTCAATCAACTGTTTTACAACAGCGGCCATAGACCAGTTGGGCCAAATGGCTTGTTTCTGTGCTGTAGATTCTATGTAATATGTAACCGTGTGCACCATTTAGCTACCCCATCGCCTGTACTATTGACACGCTCCGCTCACCATCTTGAAGAAAGGGCTGTCTGGGGGAATGTGATGCTGAATGGCCTCCAGTTCGTTATTTTGGCTCTACATTATGAATCACACTCCAGTTGAATAGCCTATTGACACTCACAGTCAAAGACCACACATGGAGAAAGGAACAGAGGAGATTCGGGGGTGGGGGTCGGGGGGGGAGAGAGGATAATTGAGGTTTTCAAAATATGCAAAGTTTTGATCGGGTAAATAGTGAAAGTTTGTTTGCATTGGTTGGTGAACGAGGCATAAACAAAGGGATGAAAGAGAAAATCAGAAGAAATCTCTTCACACAGAGCGTTATTAGAACATGGAACACTTTACCACAGGTGGCTGGTCAGGCAGAGGCTGCAACGTAAATTAAAGTGGAATTGTATAAGTAATTGTGAACAAAGAACAGGTAAAGGGGACTGGAGCAGATAGTCGCACTGTACTAGCACAAGCAGAGGCACGATGGGCCGAATGGCCTCCCGTGCTGTAACTTCTATGGTTCTATAAATGATCCATGATCTTTCTGCCTCTCCTCCCTTTCCAAAAATAGTTTTTTTCCCCTCCCATTCCTTTTTTACGTTCCTTCTTAAATGCTGCGCACCCGTAATGTCGTCCAGTGTTGATGGAGGGTCTACACCTGAAACCTTAACTCATCCGTTCTCTCCACGGAGGCCGGGCTGATCTCCTGAGCTTTGCCGGCAGTTTCTGCTTTTTGTCAAAGGCAACGCTCCTGTAAGAAAGCGGCGGCGCATTTGGTTTTCTCACTAAAATGCATGTTCCAAGGGATACGGAGATCGGGCGGGAAAGTGGAGTTGAGGTGGATGATCAGCCATGATCTTATTGAATGGCGGAGCAGGCTCGAGGGGCCGAATGGCCGACTCCTGCTTCTTATTTAAATCCCTTTTTTCACTATTCATTAAAGCCAGTCTTTTGAGGAGCTGAACTGATTAGTCTGATTGATTCTTAACTATCTGCTGTACTGGGAGCACCTATCGTGGCGTAACCTCCAGTCTCTTGTTTCCTTTAATCTGGGAATCCATCTTCACCGCTCCCTGGGACCACTCCGACAGCCATTGAAGAACCCAGAAAACTGCAGCAATGAGGCTCTGGAGAAGTTCTGTCTGAGACAGACATGAAGGTGCTTTCCCCGCCTCTCCTTCGCCGCCAGGCACCCGGGAAGCCCCCATAGTGAGGGTGTTTGACGCTTGCATGTAAATTATGTGACCCCACCCCCCCCCCCCAACTCTGACCCCAGATACTCCAGCAGGGTCAGGGTCAGGGTCAGGGGCGGAGGTCACGGGCACATGCTCTGCTACACTTCCGCTGACGGAGTGGGGCTGAGGATTTTCGGCACTTGAGTGACACCGGGATGGTTGACCAAGAGAAGCATCACAACCAAGCCCACTGCTGCCTTCGCTTGCCAGCCACACCTGTCTACTGTGCGGCACTGGTTACAGGGTAGCGCTAACCAGTGGAAACCCTGGCTGGGGTTTTTTTTGCGCGCTAGCCCTGGGGTCCCGAGGCCAAACGGAGCACCCTTAATGCTGCCCGGGTGTCTCAGCAGAGCCTGGAGATGATTCCTCGGACCTTCCTGCTCTGCGTGGCTCAGTACCACGCTGGGCAGTGCATTTATCAACGAAGCCACAGGAGGAACAAACTTTAATGAATAATCGCTTCTCGCCTCTTGCGTGCCATTGCACTAAACCATTGCATCTCAGTGCCGCTGACAGAAGAGTTAACTAGTGTGGAAATACCTACTGTGCCGACGTGAGGTGAAATTCCAAAACTCCCCAGGCCAAATCCAAAAACAAAATGCTTCCATGTTTGTCTATTCCTGCTGTGGTATTTCCCAGGCTGACGGTTACAGTTACACTGGTGATATTCTGCAAGGCGATGCCAGTGTCTGCTAACTTCTCATCACTGTCTAATCTGCTCATGTCCATCACCTGTTTGCAATTTGTTCATTTGTTGCCACATGTGAGAACGGAACGTCTTAAAACGTGAACATTTGGATTTTATTGGCTGTTAAAAGTTTGGCCGATGCCTGAAATTGTACATTATTATTATTATATTTTATGTTCCATGATAAGGATGCAGAGCAGCGATAAATAAAGCCAATAGTATGTTTAATATAATCAGAGGAAGCTGTGATCAAACGGCACAATGCTCTAGTCAGGCCACACCTTGAGCACTGTGTCATATTCTGGTCCCTGCGACACAAGGGAGGCGTTCATAGACTGGGGTCAGTGCAGAGAGCAGCAATGCAGCCAATCCCAAGTGTCAGGGGTCTGAGTTATGAGAAAAGACTGGAGAGTCTTGGGCTTTTAAGCCTGTAAAGGAAGCATCGGAGAGGTGCTCTTCTAGAGGTATGTAGGAACATACGAAATAGGAGCAGGAGTCGGCCATTTGGCCCTTCGAGCCTGCTCCGCCATTCAATGAGATCATGGCTGACCTTTTACCTCAACTCCACTTTCCTGCACTATCCCCATATCCCTTGATTCCCTTAATATCCAAAAATGTATCGATCTCTGTTTTGAATATACTCAACAACTGAGCACCCACAGCTCTGAGGTAGAGAATTCCAAAGATTCACAACCCTTTGAGTGAAGGAATTTCTCCTCATCTCAGTCCTAAATGGCCGACCCCTTATTCTGAGACTGTGACCCCTGGTTCCAGACTCCCCAGCCAGGGGAAACATCCTCCCTGCATCTACCCTGTCAAGCCCTGCAAGAATTTTACATGTTTCAATGAGATCACCTCTCATTCTTCTAAACTCTAGGGAATATAGGCCTAGTCTACTCAATCTCTCCTCATAGGACAATCCCCCCATCCCTGGAATCAGTCTGGTGAACCTTCGTTGCACTCCCTCTGTGGCAAGTATATCCTTCCTCAGGTAAGGAGACCAAAACTACACAATACTCCAGGTGTGGTCTCACCAAGGCCCTATATAATTGCAGCAAGACGTCTTTACTCTTATACTCTAATCCCTTTGTAATAAAGGCCAACATAGTAAGTGGTACCGAAAAGGTAAATCTGGAATTTATTTTTCAGGACAAAGTTAAGGAGCATGCAGCAGGTAACAATTATTCAAGACACCTGGGGATTATACTGTAAGGCACCCTGATATGTTAAGACATCTGAAATGCTGCTTTAAGATCCCAAAGGTATGTTTGATAGGCATTCCTGGTTGTAGCATAAATCTTGTTGTACCTGCGTTCTTCTCAGTTCGTGGTCGGTGCAAGGATGCCACAAGCCATGGCTGCAATGTACAAGAGCCATCCTCCACTTTCCCTTTCCCTTCAAATCAGGATGACACATGACAGCCTCAAAATGAAAGCATCAGGAGTGCTCTCAGAGAAACATGCATTTTTCTGTGATGGTGGTTGTGTATCAGCTGGGCACAGAGGATTAAAACACATTCGGTTCGTACGGGGTGCAACATTGTGCACAGGGCATCATCGATGTGTTTGTTACCCCTGGACCCATGGAGCCTCCCTGCAGATCAATCAATGCCAGGAGGAGAGGAGGGAGGAAAGTGGAAAACAAAACGTCAAAAGAAATAAAAACAAAAAACGCTGGAAATACTCAGCAGGTCAGGCAGCATCTGTGGAGAGAGAAACAGAGTTAACGTTTCAGGTCGATGACCCTTCGTCAGAACTGGAAAAAGTTAAAGATGTAACAGGTTTTTAAGCAAGTGCAGGGGTAGGGAAGGGGAGGAAAGAACAAAAGAGAAGGTCTGTGATAGGGTGGAAGGCAGGAGAGATTAAAAGACAAAAGGGATGATGGTGCGAGGCAAAAGGAGATGGTAACGGGACAAGTTAAGAAACAAAAGATGGGTCTAGAGGAGGTGTAAACGGGAATGGCAGAATCATCAACAGCTGCCGTCCGAAAACATGGGGGCCGAGGTTATGATCTGAAATTGTTGAACTCGATGTTGAGTCCAGAAGGCTGTAACGTGCCTAATCGAAAGATGAGGTGCTGTTCCTCGAGCTTACGTTGAGCTTCATTGGAACAGTCAAAAGAAACGTTGCAATGACCTGCTTTAACTCCTTGGACTGGATTTCCCCAACCTCAGCGGGTCCGGGGCGGGCGAGGTCGGTGGCGGGTCCGGGGCGGGCGAGGTCGGTGATGGGTCCGGGCGGGTCCGGGGCGGGCGAGGTCGGTGGCGGGTCCGGGGCGGGCGAGGTCGGTGGCGGGTCTGGGTGGGTCCAGGGCGGGCGAGGTCGGTGGCGGGTCCGGGGCGGGTGAGGTCGGTGATGGGTCCGGGCGGGTCCGGGGCGGGCGAGGTCGGTGGCGGGTCCGGGGCGGGCGAGGTCAGTGGCGGGTCCGGGGCGGGCGAGGTCGGTGATGGGTCCGGGCGGGTCCGGGGCGGGCGAGGTCGGTGGCGGGTCCGGGGCGGGCGAGGTCGGTGATGGGTCCGGGCGGGTCCGGGGCGGGCGAGGTCGGTGGCGGGTCCGGGGCGGGCGAGGTCGGTGGCGGGTCCGGGGCGGGCGAGGTCGGTGGCGGGTCCGGGGCGGGCGAGGTCGGTGGCGGGTCCGTGGCGGGCGAGGTCGGTGGCGGGTCTGGGCGGGTCCGGGGCGGGCGAGGTCGGTGGCGGGTCCGGGGCGGGCGAGGTCGGTGGCGGGTCTGGGCGGGTCCGGGGCGGGCGAGGTCAGTGGCGGGTCCGGGGCGGGCGAGGTCAGTGGCGGGTCCGGGGCGGGCGAGGTCGGTGGCGGGTCCGGGCCGGGCGAGGTCGGTGGCGGGTCCGGGGCGGGCGAGGTCGGTGGCGGGTCCGGGGCGGGCGAGGTCGGTGGCGGGTCCGGGGCGGGCGAGGTCGGTGGCGGGTCCGGGGCGGGCGAGGTCGGTGGCGGGTCCGGGGCGGGCGAGGTCGGTGGCGGGTCCGGGGCGGGCGAGGTCGGTGGCGGTTCCGGGGCGGGCGAGGTCGGTGGCGGGTCCGGGGCGGGCGAGGTCGGTGGCGTGTCCGGGGCAGGCGAGGTCGGTGGCGAGGTCGGTGGCGGGCGAGGTCGGTGGCGGGTCCGGGGCAGGCGAGGTCGGTGGCAGGTCCGGGGCGGGCGAGGTCGGTGGCGGGTCCCGGCCTCACTGCCGGCTCCAGCCCGCTGTCCAAAATGATTTTCCCTTGATTGGGCTTGTTAAGCCCGCCCAGCGCGTTTCCCGGCCAATTGAAGGAAGCAGGTCTGATGACATCATTTGATGACACGTTATCAGCCGGTTTCCTTAAAGGGACCATGCGCAAATTTATTTTGACAGTTGTGCTGTCAGTGCTCTACAGCATTGAGGTGCTGCAAACACTGACAAGCGCTGCACAAAGGTGCACGGCTGCACCCAGGCTCTCCCATGACTTATGACATATGCTTATGGAGGGAGTCACAGCACGCAGGAAGTTTCTCTTCCCTTCTAATGGGCGGAGACCTCCCCAGGAGATCAACACAGCCTGGTTGCACATTGCACAGGAGGGCACAAGCAGGGATGTCGTCAGGAGGACCAGGCTGCAGTGGCACAAACCTTTCAATGATCTCAGTAGATCAGGAAACGTTAATGCAAAGCCACACTCAACCTCATCTTGCTGTGCCTCTCATCACATCCCCATAACTCTGCCTTCCCTACCCTACTCCTGCACATCCTTACTTACACCAACTTACCTTGTACCTCCACCCATTCCTCGCTATCTACATTATCACTTCCCCAACTCACTAGCCACCCCTCACACTCACTCTCATCCTAATGCAATCATACCAACTAACAACACACAAGGGTAGGCACTTGAGTGTTTTATCCAATGTTCATGTAAAGTTTCTGTTAATGTGCTGTCAAACATTGAAATCTTTATTATCAACACTTTGCGTTCTTGGACAGATTTGTGTGCACCTTTGGAAGTGTCTTAGTGAGTTGCAGTGAATGGTGAGACATAACGGTATCTCCCCCAATGGTGATGAGTGTGAAAGGAACAGCTTGGTCATTGTAGGGATGCTTTATGGTGTTGGTGTGGGGTGGTGCCAACCTTGCGCATCATGTGGCAGCCAGGGTGTACAGCGTCAAGTGAAGTAAATCTGGCCATGGTGAGACCATCCCTGGCCTCCCGGACAGCAATGTGGTCGGGTGCTGATGCCCTGTGCAGCATCAGGTGATTGCGGAGAAGGTTGGTGCTGTTGTCGGTGCTGCTGGTGTTGTTGGTGCTGCTGGTGTTGGGGCTGATCGTGGTGGGATTCTGCGGACCAAGGTGAGATAGTTTCAAGGGCACTGATGCTAATGGAATAGATGGCAGGTGAACTTGAGATGACAGAAGCGATCTGTCAATGGTGAGAGAGGTTGTTCCAATGAGGTGAGCACATTTGCAGCTGTCAAGTAATGAGATGATTCCATGGCTATTCAGCTCCTGCTCTGCTTACCTGACATGATCCCCGAACAGCGTGGACCCCGTGGGCGACCTGGTAAACTCTGAAGGTGAGCTGAAAATAGTTCTTAATGTTCTGTTAACAAGGTCATAATGACCTGAATTGCCTCCCCCGCCGCTGCGTGTCGGGTCTGCTCAGCGCTGGCGGACCCGACATTTGGGAAAGGCGCGTGGCGGTGGGTTGACAGCGGGGGTCCCGACCCGTTGTCAAAAAAATCAATTTTCCCACCCGACCCGCCACCGATCGCGCCCGCTGATCTCACCGGAACATTTCTCCCCTTGTGTCAAAAGAAAAAATAGTCTTTTCGATTGTTACACTCATCACCTGGTATCGTCCGTCCTTTCCTTTTCCGCAACCATAATTCAGAAAAATGGGTTCGAATGAAACCCTCAGCGTGTTAGTCCGAGCAGCCAGCTTCAGAACAGGTGTCTGCTGGTCCCAAGTGCACAGTTAGAGATCAGCACACCAAATAAGGCAAATGATTAGAGAACATTTATTTAACTCGTCTCCAGAGAACCAGAGGGTATTTCACATTCTGGACCTTTATAAACCTGCTCTGCATAGTTAACTTTCGATGCTGATTCTGTGTTTATTTAAATACTGTATTGACTAAAAGGTTAATTTTAGCATGGCACACAACTGCACTGATATAAGAACTCTGTGAATAAACACTACCCCCTGCCCAGAATTGGTGGCAAATTATAACTACCTCAGCAAGCTGGGCAATACAGCTGAAGGAGGTGCAGACAGTTGGTATTACCAGTAAGGGACAAGTTAACTCTACTAAGGACAAGACATAAGCTGGAGATTTATTCTCTCCAACGGTTATTTATCAAATTCCTGCTGCGTTTGCTACACATTCCCTGAAATCTGGTCCATTAGAAAGAAAGACTTGCATTTATATAGCGCCTTTCACGACCACCGGACATCCCAAAGCACTTTACAGCCAATGACGTACTTTTTGGAGTGTAGTCACTGTTGTAATGTGGGAAACACAGCAGCCAATTTGCACACAGCAAGATCCCACTAACAGCAATGTGCTAATGACCAGATAATCTGGTTTTAGATGTTGATTGAGGGATAACTATTGGCCCAGGACACTGGGGATAACTCTCCTGCTCTTTGAATAGTGCCATAGGATCTTTTGCATCCACCTGAGAGGGCAGACGGGGCCTCAGTTTAACGTCTCATCCAAAAGACGGCACCTCCAACAGTGCAGCACGCCCTCAGCACTGCACTGGAGTGTCAGCCTGGATTTTAGTGCTCAAGTCCCTGTGAGTGGGATTTGAACCCACAACCTTCTGACTCAGAGGCAAGAGTGCTAGCCACTGGTTGACACTAATTCACAACCCTAATTATTAATGGCACTGCAGATCGGTATCAGATTCAGGCCCAGTGTCTCATGTAGACCACCCAGGGATGAACTAATGCTAACAATTGCTAATAGACAACCTATTATCAATGATGTCTTTAAAGGTCAGCATTGGCTTGTCTCAGTTGGCAGCATTCTCACCCCTGGATCAAACACTGGCCCAGAAATTCGGCTCTCCGGCTTGCCGCGGGGGTAAGGATCGCGCGCGCTCTTACCTACCGCGCCTGCCAATTGTGTTTTGGGCCCACGGGAACTTCGGGTCCTGGGCCTCTCCCAACTGCCGGCGCGCAGTGCTTGCGTGTTCCAGGGGCGCAGTTAGTGCGATGCGTCCCCTGGGATCACGTGGGCCATGGAGAGCCAATGGCAGCAGACCATCTTTCATTCATAGATTTGACAGGAAGACCTGTCAAATCTGTGAATTGAAATCGGCCCCAAAAGAACAGCTAAACTTAAAATAATTTTTTTTTAAAAACCATCACATTTATAAAATAACTATAGTTAAATAAATTAACCACTTTAAACAAAAATTTAAATTTTTGAAAAAATTAAAATACTTTTTAAAAGTTATAAAAATAAACTTACCTTTCTTTAAAGTATCTAAAAAAGATAAACCTGTTGAAAAAAATTTAAAATTATACTTAATTAACCACTTACCTTGTTCAAAACGGGTCTTGCGCTTCCTTTTCATTAGCGTAGTATCTTCAATACTTACCCTCGCGTAGAAACCTGAAAAAAAATCTAAGTTTGCTGCGTGCGCGCAGCCTCTAGCGCGCACGCGGTTCACCTAGGAACCGCCCCCTTCACCATACCGGAAGTTCCGGTTTCCCGCGCATGCACAGTGCGTGCAGGAAACCGGCACTTCGGGAAGCAATACGGGTGAGTACGAACTGTGTACTCACCCGGGAAGGGCCGAATTTTTGGGCCAGTATCTCTCCTAGTTGATATTCTTCAATCAACAAAAAGATTACCTGGTCATCATCTCATCGCTGTTGGTTGGGATTGGCTGTTCTCTTTACCTAGAACAACAACAACTTATATTTATATAGCACCTTTAACATCGCAAGTCACTGCTCTTCAAACAATAAATCAATGTGGAGCATCTCAAAATATTTCAGCCTGAAAGATGCTATATAAATGCAAATATTATTTGTTATTATTGGAGGGAAATGTCTAAACCAAATTGCACTTTGCATCCCCAGCATACGAGCCTGTCATCAAAAGCAATAAAGACTCAGTTAAGCCTTTCATATTTGGTGTTTCTTTAATTTGTGTCATGGGAGATCAAAGCCCTTGTGTTTGCATTGCGATAATCAGCTCCCTTATCCCAACGCTGCATTTATATTACGTGAGACCCAGGCTAACGCACAGCAATAGCAGCCCAAAATAAACGCTACTTTTGCCAGAGCCAGTGGCTAGGAAGATCTAGTAAAAACAATGTAAAAGCATCTTTAAGAACTTCTTTTAAGGAATGATGGGCCGGAATTTGCGGTCAGCGGCGAAGCGAAGACATTCGCCGTTGGCCCCGAAGTAAGCTTCGCACAAAGATCTCACGATTTCTGCGTCGCGAATTTCAGGTTTTCCGACGCATAATTCAAATCAACAGAAGTTAATGGGGATTCCCTAATGCAAGCTGCTGTGACATCAATAGGCTGTCTAAGCAGCCAATCAAAACGCAGAATTCTCACAGACCAGGAACCAGGAAGAGAATAAGCTCCTAAAATTCTAACTGTTCAAAAATCTTAGAGCGAGCATGGGGGAAAAGGCAAACCTGAAATAAAGATGAACAAACTTGTAAAAAAAGAAATTTGACACAGCACAAAATTAAAATGAGTTTTTCAGGGCCATAACGTTGTTTAGCAATCAATACGCTGTTAAAACCCCAGTTACACCGAATGCAAAACGGTCTAACATTTCGTGGGGAATTTAACAGCAGTATTACTGCGGAAGAGCCGACGTTTACGGCAGAGACTGTATCATAGAAACATAGAATCTAGGAGCAGGAGTAGGCCATTCGGCCCGTCGAGCCTGCTCCACCATTCAATACGATCATGGCTGATCATCCAAATCCAGTACCCTGTCCCTGCTTTAATCCCCACAGTACACATATCCCACCCTACCCCCATAACCCCACGTATTTAATTCCCCCTAACATATCCCATCCTATCCCCATAACCCCACATATTTAATCCCCCCCTAACACTAAGGGTCAATTTATCATAGCCAAATCAACCTAACCCGCACATTTTTGGACTGTGGGAGGAAACCGGAGCACCCGGAGGAAACCCACGCAGACACAGGGAGAATGTGCAAACTCCACACAGACAGTCACCCGAGGTCAGATTCGAACCCGGGTCTCTGGCGCTGTGAGGCACCAGTGCTAACCACTATGCCACCGTGCTGCCCTGCACTGCATTGGAATTTGGTAACAAAAAGGACTCGGCTCCTGCCCAGGACTATAGGATGTGCTGGAGGCCGAGAATCCCACTACATTACTACGAGCATACAATGTGTTAACTTTCACCAACCCCTTCAGAAGCCCGCAGAGAGATGCAGCAGGAAGGAGGCAGGGCCAGGGTGCTCAGGCAGCAGAATCAGAGATGCCTCCTGCAGCTGGTTCATCTCAGGACTTAGCTGCAATGAGACGAGGGTCACTCGTCTCGAAGCTCATATCATGTGATCCTACCACTCAGATAGCACTGAGCAGGATTACCAGATTAGGTTAAAGAGTTATAGCATTACTCAAGGGGTGGATTGACACACAGTCCAACAGGTTCTGTGCCCAGGGGCCCTGAACAAATATGGAGAACCATTTAATGGATTGTGGGGGGGTTGTGTTGGGGTGGGGGTGGGGGTGGGGGTGGGGGGGGGGGGGGTTGCAGAGGGGCCACAAATGTTTTTGGCATCCAGGGACCCAAGAATTCTTAGGGGGTGATTTTGCCAATAGGGACGTGTTGGAGGTGGGACTGCTGCTTCTCAGGCTTTAGTCCCGCCTCCATCGACGTCCGGCCAACCCATGCTCTTTCCCTTGATTGACCTTGTTAAGCCCGCCCAGTGGGTTTAGCCGGCCAATTAAGGGAAAGCCGGTGACAGAGAACGTCAGTGTATGACATTTCATCTGTCAAAAATTTTTGACAGATGAATTGTCATCGTTTGACAGCTCTGTGAAACTGTCAAACACTGACATTCTCTGTTGTTTAGTGAGTTCTTGTATTCAAGACTCATCAAACCCATTTCCTGAGCAGAAATCAGATGGTTGTTGCATCGGAGAATGCAGCAGCCATTCTGTCATCTCTGCCGTGGAGATGCTGGAGCCTCCGGATCCCCAACGATTGAAGCCTGCAGGAAGAAACAAAGGGAAGGAAACTTTTTCTAATATTTTCCACTCACCTCACATACTTACCTCTCCACACTTGCACCCATCACTCACCTCCACAGAACACTTTTCGATCCATCTCAACCCCGCAGACCCACTGCTCACCTCGCTGACCCTGGTGGGGTTTCCCGACGTCGGGAAGCCCGCACTTGTGTTGGAAAAATGGGGATAATCCTCTTAACCGCCTGTTAACTACCTGTTAACAGGCAGTTAAGTGGCTGTAATCCCCTTCCCGCCTCCAGGAGACGGGTCCCTGCGCGAGTCGGAGACCCGCCTCCCAGGAAGATGGCACGGAGGTGGGTTGGGAGCGGGGTCGGTACCCGCTCCCAGATTCTGCCATTTTCCCGGCAGTCCCGCCTCCATACCCGCCTCCCCAGGGCTGGCAAAATTCCCCCTATATCTGGCTTTCCATCACACACTGCCACCTGTGAGACCTACTAAGGACATTCCCACCCTGGGTTAATAATAAAATGAAGGTTGATTAAACCTGTTATTGTGTGGACATTGGCAAGGTTTAAAAGTGCGATGAATGAGGGGGAATGGTGACATTCATACATCATTTTCTAAATATAATTTAAGCAATTTGATTGATAAGCTTCTGCCTTTCTTTCATTAGTAGGTTCTCCAGAATGGCCATTCAGGATTGGTTGGTCCCCTGTAGTTTCTCAATGACAGTTTTCTAGCACTTGCCCCGCAATTGATTTATATGTTCCCTACTTCCTTCATTCTGATTTGTTGCAGGAAGTGTGATGCCAGTGTGTGATACCTGAAGCCGTGGATCGGTTTGTAGCACAATCTCGCTTCTGAGTCAGAAGGTTGTGGGTTCAAGTCCCACTCCAGAGACTTGAGCACAAAAATCTCGGCTGACACTCCCAGTGCAGTGCTGAGGGAGTGCTGCATTGTCGGAGGTGCCGTCTTTCAGATGAGACGTTAAACCGAGGCCCCGTCTGCTCTCTCAGGTGGACGTGAAAGATCCCATGGCACTATTTCAAATAAGAGCAGGTGAGTTATCCCCAGTGTCCTGGGCCAATATTTATCCCTTAACATCACTAATAACCAGATTATCTGGTCATTATCACATTGCTGTTTGTGGGAGCTTGCTGTGCGCAAATTGGCTGCTACGTTTCCTACATTACAACAGTGACTACACTTCAAAAGTACTTCATTGGCTGTAAAGTGCTTTAGGACGTCCGGTGGTCATGAAAGGCGCTGTATAAATGCAAATCTTTCTTTTTGAAGCGAGACAGACAGGACATGCACGTGGACCTACCAACTTTATAAAACAGACAGACTGCATCCTTTGTCTACTTCAATACACAGTCAGCTGAATCACTTCCGATGAGACATCTGGTAAGTCCAAGACCTAACTAAAAGCAGACAGTCGCTCTATAGAACAGTCACAAAGGTCTGTACATTCTCTTCTTTAATCACAGGGGCTGAGACACCAGGACCTCGTAACAATGAAAACATTCTCATGCTTCAGTCCCTCTACAAGTCCCTGTATCAAGTTTAGCTGAGCACTTTGCCAAACTCTGACTTGCTTCACTTCAGGAATGCAGGCGGAGCGGATGGAGCTGCTGGATTGGACCGGGCCCCTCTTCTCCTCAATGCCTCAGTGAAGCTCTTCCAACCACACATCTTCCCCATTTCAAAATAACATGACTGTGCCAGACAGAGTCGAGTGGAAGAAATAACACTCCTGATCGTATCTCCCATGTCTTCTTAGAACCTGTTATCTTTGTTTTTGTAAATATTTTACAGGTACGTGTGGCTTGGTACAGTACATGGTGTAGGCAAGTGCAATGTGGTGGCCCACCAGCAGAGCAGGTCTATGACACAAAATTTGACTTATGGTTTAATATTAGGTGTGGCTTGAGGATGATCTTAATAATTATTTTCTGTTTCGATCAGTTATATTTTATCATAAAGATTGAGCGGCCCTTTGTACTCTGCATTGTCAACGATTCCCCATTTGAGTTATATGTCTTTCTGCCTTACTATTTAAACTTATGAGAGAGATTTGGGTGTCGTAGATATCCGCCGTTGGTTTATAGGCCTGAGGCTTAAGGAATTTCCCTTGATTTAGGTTCACTGAGTACAAGAACTCAAAGCCTACCTCTTTGACCAAGCTTTCGGTCACCTGTCCTAATATCGCTTTATGTGGCTCATTGTCAAGTTTTGTCTGATAGCATTCCTGTGAAGCGCCTTGGGACGTTTTACTATGTTAAAGGCGCTATATAAATACAGTACAAGTTGTTGTTGGTGTTGAAGGTCTTCTTGGACAGTGGAGTTGGTAAGTGTTTGTACACCATAGAATTTTCAAAAAAGAGGAACTTGGGAAAGGAGGACATTCAGTTTATTGGGATGGGGAGGAAGTGTAGGTTAGTTAAATTGACCTTGTGATGCACCAAGGGTAACCTTGGTCTCCCGAAGCTTGCTTGATTGTCCATGGAGTTGTGGAGAAATTTCCAAGAATTTTTCCTGCCATTGGCCACAGGAGTCTTTCCAGAGGGAGCATTTGGTGGCGGGGGGAGGAAGGGGAAGGAACCGTGCCTGAGGCTGCAATGTGGATGGGGTGAGCATGGATGGGCCTGGTAGTCGTTTCCCTTCCCTTCTTTGTATCTTCCACAGCTCCTTGACCCACATTTCTTTGGCGAAGAATTCTGACCGATGCCACATGAGTAGGAAGCATTTCAGGATGTAGTATGGGCAAAGCTGAGGAATTTGCACAGGCTAAGATTTACTTCCTGTCACACTTTATGTCATCATTTACAATTGAAACTGCTGACACAAGCAATTATAATGGGATGCTGCAAACCGACATTCAGACACCATTTAATGATGAGAATTTGTTGCCTATTTTGATGTGGTTGCAGGCACTGGGCACTAGGTAGTGCTGCGGCTTGAGTCGTTCAACTCCATCTGCTATATTGTTTCTTCCCCAGTTTTGGGGCTTTTTTTCCCTATTTAATGGGCGTTTAAAGCCTGATATTTTGGTTTTACGCGCAATAAAATGAGGCATCAGGGGACTCCACACGCCACTGCATATTTGCAGGCATCCCACATCCATTTCCAACCATGCACTTCACAGAATCATAGAATCATCGAAATTTACAGCACAGAAGGAGGCCATTCGGCCCATCATGTCTGCGCCGGCTGAAAAAGAGCGATCCAGCCTAATCCCACTTTCCAGCTCTTGGTCCGTAGCCCTGTAGGTTACGGCGCTTCAAGTGCATATCCAAGTACTTTTTAAATGTGATGAGGGTTTCTGCCTCTACCACCCTTTCAGGCAGTGAGTTCCAGACCCCCACCACCCTCTGGGTGAAAACATTTCTCCTCAACTCCCCTCTAATCCTTCTCCCAATTACTTTAAATCTCTGCCCCTTGGTTATTGACCTCTCTGCTGGGGGAAATATGTCCTTCCTATCCACTCTATCTCGGCCCCTCATCATTTTATACACCTCAATTAAATCTCTCCTCAGCCTCCTCTGTTCCAAAGAAAACAACCCCAGCCTATCCAATCTTTCCTCATAGCTAAAATTCCCCAGCCCAGGCAACATCCTTGTAAATCTCCTCTGTACCCTCTCTAGTGCAATCACATCTTTCCTGTAATGTGGTGGCCAGAACTGCATGCAGTACTCTAGCTGTGGCCTAACTAGTGTTTTATACAGTTCAAGCATAACCTCCCTGCTCTTATATTCTATGCCTCGGCTAATAAAGGAAAGTATCCCGTATGCCTTCTTAACCACCTTATCTACCTGTCCTGCTACTTCAGGGATCTGTGGACATGCACTCCAAGGTCCCTCTGATCCTCTGCACTTCTCAGTTTGCTATCTACCCGATTTCAGGCTAGGGCCTGTCCAAATTCCCCGGCCCAGATTGGTTTCCCCTGTTGGCACAGTGGCGGGCTTCAAGCCTACCACTTCCGGCTTTATCACAACCTGTGACCTCCAACCCCAATCACCCCCCCGGGACTCACACTCTTATTTTGATATTTTTAAATATCTGGAACTCTTCCAGGAGACATTTTTTGGCTTGAAAAACAGTTCATTTTATAGGGGAAGATAAGATTGATTAGATGTGGCAGTGATTTTGAAGAAAGAAAGAGGTGAAATGGTATTTTTAAAAAGCAATTTTTGCAGCATTATTGAGGGGAAACCTGCCATTCAGATCAGTGGCATTATTTCACTACCTTGAAGAGACACTGAAGATTAGAGCAGAGTAAAAATATCAGCTGTCATTTACTGACATCCCATCCACTTGCATCTCAAGCAACTAGCTTTAACAGGCAGCTGTCAGCGTTTGCTCATACTCCCTTGTGTCCGATCATATGAGCTGTTCTAAAGTTAGCTGGAAATGTGTCAGCAAAGCTAATTGATTTCTCAGGGCTTTGCTAACGAACAATTTTTTTTTAAGAACCATAGCCTAGATATTCTGCCCCCTCGGTGCAGGAATTTGCTGTGGGGGGGGGGGTTCGAAATCTGAGACGAAACCCTGAATCCATCCAGTAGTTTCCTGCTCCATTTAGACTCGTCAGGAAATGACGAGCTGGATGGTACGCGCTTCTTCTGCCTGTTTCCCCCCCACCACCCACACCCCGGTAGCAGTTTGGGGGCATACCCGAGGGGGCATTTCCAGGCTACCCTGAGAATTCTGCCAGAAGTGCCCCCGCTAGGCTCAGCGGTACCGCCGTCTGCTGACAGTAGGCGTAGGTCTCATTTTGAGCCCAGTTAAGACCCTAACATTGAAAAGGGAAATGATAACCACCCTTAGAGGAATCAATTGCAGCGCGGCCCCTTCAGCTCCCTCAAAGGAAAATGAACGTAAAAAATGTAGCCTTTATTTGCAGCCCAATCTGAGCCTTTGTCTCCCCCCTCTTGTATCACGACTGGCACAGTCACCCACCCCGTTATGTAAATGACCCTGTTCCCAGGGTGTGGGACACGTCATTAGTAGGTGAAAGCTGCAGGCGAAATTCCGCTCCATCACACTCCCAGTGGCACAGCAGCTGACGGGATTCCTCCCCTTCTGTCTCTAATTTCCTCCAACTCTCTCTTCTTGGCTTCTGAGCCAAAGAAGGAGATATTTTCCCAGGAGCGACTAAAAGCTTGGTCAAAGAGGCGGGTTTTAAGGAGGGTCTTAAAGGAGGAACGGGTTGTGAGAGGGGAATTTGTGAGTTTGTGACATTGACCGAGGATGATAGCATTGGTCTTCCCGATGTTTAGCTGGAGGAAGTTGCAGTCATCTAAGAGTGGGTGTCAGACAAGCAGTCTCACAGTACAGAGGCAACGGAGGTTCAAGAGAGGTGGCGGAGAGATAGAGCTGGGTGTCAGCAGCCTACGTGTGGGAGCTAACCCTATATTGCAGTAACAGAACATAAGAACAAGCCCAGCCAAAGGCAACAGGTTGCAAGAGAGGACCGGTGGTGGGGTGAGGGGGAGGGAGGGAGGGGGCAGCTGTCTGACGAAAGCTGACAGTGGAGGGAGGGCCGGAGAGAAGAGACTGCAATTAATGCTGGCTCTGAGGAAGCAGCAGGCTACTCGAACTTTAGATCAGCTGGGGCACTTTACTCAGGGCCCATGGGTCAGAAAGTATGACGGTTCATCGATGGCTACCTTCAGCATCAACTATTATCTCATGCAGATTACCAGGCTGAGAGTTGGGCAGACAGGAATATTATGCAAAAACCTTAATTTAGATGAATTACAATTACCTTCACTGCAGTATTTCAGGCTCAACTGATACAACTTAGACTTGCATTTGAAGCAAAGACATTTCTGCAGCAGAGCCACCCAGTGGCCAGTGCATGGAGCTGCATACAGACTCAATAACCAGAATACGCCATCAGCCTAACGTTACGTGACATTGGCCCAAAAATTCATGAGGAAGCCTTCGTGCGAGGGTAAGGCCTCCCCGCGATCTCTCACTCCGCGTTGGCTTTTTCAGTTCCAGCTTGCACGAACTTGATGTTCTGGACAGCTGCTGTGCTGGGCTTGCGTATCCCACCGGCGTAGTTAATTCGTGCGAGCTGTGGGATCACATGACTCAGTTAGAGCCAATGGCAGCACACCATCTTCCATTCATAACTTTCACATAAGTGCTGTGAAAGTTATGAATACTATAGCCCCCCAAAAGAACCGCTAAACCTCAATTAAATTTTTAAAAAAACCATCACATTAATAAAATAAGTATAGTTAAATAAATTAACCATTTTAAATAAAAAATTAAATTTTTGAAAAAATTTAAAATCTTTTAAAAAGTTATAAAAATAAACTTACCTGTCTTTAAAGTCTCTAAAAAAGATATACCTGTTAAAAAAAATTCAAAATAATACTTAATTCACTACTTACCTTGTTAAAAGTGGGTCTTACTCCTCCTTTATTTATGTCTAGAATCTTCCGTACTTACCTGCGCGTTGAAACCACTAAGTGCACAGCGTGCGCGCAGCCTGTAGCGCGCACGCGGTTCACCTAGGACCCGCCCCCTTTTCCAAAAACCAAGTGCTGGTTTTCAGCGCATGCGCAGTGCATGCAGAAAACCGGCAATTGGAGACAGAATACGCGAGAGTACGCAGTGCGTACTCTCGCGTAGCGGGACTAATTTTTGGGCCATAGTCTCAGTGCCACCTACAGATGTAACTAGTACTTCAGTTAAATGTTGACACTTTAACGATGCATTTTCCCATTGACAAAACCTCACAAAGGAGCTTGCAATGCATTTTCAGATTAATTGGAGCCATGATTAAGAAAATAAATTAGTAATGGAGCCGTGGTTCTTGTTTTGTTCACAACTATTCTTAACTTTTGCAAAGCTCTGCTATTTCTTAAAAAATTAATGTTTCCAATGATTGGAAGAATAACACTGGTCCATTCATTAAACTGCTGCTCTAATGTAAAATATGACAACCTGGGATGAGAGGGTTGTCCTATGAAGAGAGATTGAGTAGAATGGGCCTATACTCTCTGGAGTTTAGAAGAATGAGAGGTGATCTCATTGAAACATATAAGGTTCTGAGGGGGATTGACAGGGTAGATGCTGAGAGGTTGTTTCCCCTGGCTGGAGAGTCGAGAACCAGGGGTCACAGTCTCAGGATAAGGGGCCGGCCTTTTAAGGCTGAGATGAGGAGGAATTTCTTCACTCAGAGGGTTGTGAATCTTTGGAATTCTCTGCCCCAAAGGGCTGTGGATGCTGAGTCTTTGAGTATATTCAAGACAGAGATCGATAGATTTTTGGACTCTAGGGAAATCAAGGGATATGGGGATCGGGCAGGAAAGTGGAGTTGAGGTCGAAGATCAGCCATGATCTTATTGAATGACGGAGCAGGCTCGAGGGGCCGTATGGCCGACTCCTGCTCCTAATTCTTATGTTCTGTTGCTGCAATATATTTTTTGCCACATGATGGCGACTATAAACCTAAGATAACAATACATTGCAGGACCAATTTTATTTTCCCAATTTTCCGCGACTTATGCTGGAGTACAGATAGCGGCAGCTCTTCTGTGCTTCATTGAGGGAGTCAATCTTCATGTGTGAATCCAGATATCAAGCAGCTGGTGGTTATTTTAACATGGGGAATATCACAGGCAAGCACAGACTGTGGATCCAGCCTGGGATCTTCCCTGTCTACGTGACTCAGTACCACACTGAGAGGCCATCACTGGACTTCTTGGGCCCATGTTTATTAAAGTTTTTCAGAAGACCGGATAAAACGGTGCCTGGAGAGCTTTCCAATCCTCTTCACACCGACCTTCACCGGGCAGGAATGTCACTGTCAGCTTCCCCACTCGCACCGAAGTTAAAATCGCCGTCAGGACCCAATGATGTCACCAGATCCCTGATTAGCATTATACGAATTCGGACCCCGCCGGCTTTGGGCGGGTGACTGAGCCACCTGTCCAGAAAGCGGCCGTTAAAATCGGAAGCAGCGGGATCCGGGCGCTTTTACAGCGGGTAAGTATCCAGGGGTACGTGAACTGGTGATCCGCCCGGTTTCCGCCAGGTGGCTAGGGTTAAAATTCCCAGCTCCCCCTCTCCCAGCCTTGTTACTATCGATACCAGGAGACATGGGTAATAAGCCCTTGGCCGCTTACCAACTGTGCATGTGAACAGGAACATTTGACCCTCTATGCTTGCTGTGGTGTGATGATCCCACAAGGAACGGGGAGATACTCTTGCACAAGAGACATTTTGTCCCTTTTTCAAAGGTATTGATGTATCCAAACAACAACAACTTGTATTTATATAGCGCCTTTAACGTAATAAAACGTCCCAAGGCGCTGCACAGGAGCATGATCAAAAGGAAGAACAAAATTTGACACCGAGCCATACAAGGAGATATTAGGACAGGTTAGTCAAAGAGCTAGGTTTTAAGGAGCGTCTTTAAGGAAGAAAGAGAAGTGGAGAGGTTTAGGGAGGGAATTCCAGAGCTCAGGGCCCAGGCAGCTGGAGGCACGGCCACCAATGGTTGAGCGATTATATTCAGGGATGCTCAAGAGGGCAGAATTAGAGGAGCGCAGATATCTCGGGGGATTGTGGTGCTGGAGGAGATTACAGAGATAGGGAGGGGCGAGGCCATGGAGGGATTTGAAAACAAGGATGAGAATTTTAAAATCGAGGCGCTGCTTAATCGGGAGCCAATGTAGGTCAGCGAGCACAGGGGAGATGGGCGAATGGGACACGGTGTGAGTTAGGACACGGGCAGCCGAGTTTTGGATCGGTCCTTGGACCCCAGCTATTCACAATATACATTAATGATCTAGATAAGGGAACTAAATGTAATATCTCCAAGTTTGCAGATGACACAAAGCTGGGTGGGCGCGTGTGCTGCGAGGAGGATACCGAGAAACTCCAGGATGATTTGGACAGGTTGGGTGAGTGGGCAGAAGCGTGGCAGATGCAATATAACGTGGATAAATGCGAGGTTATCCACTTTGGTGTCAAAAACAGAAAGGCAGACTATTATCTGAATGGCAATAGATTGGGAGAAGGGGAAGTGCAACGAGACCTGGGTGTCCTTGTGCACCAGTCGCTGAAGGTAAGCATGCAGGTGCAGCAGGCGGTGAAGAAGGCAAATGGTATGTTGGCCTTCATAGCGAAAGGGTTTGAGTATAGGAACAGGGATGTCCTACTGCAGTTGTACAGGGCCTTGGTGAGACCACACCTTGAGTACTGTGTGCAGTTTTGGTCGCCTTATCTGAGGAAGGATGTTCTTGCCATGGAAGGAGTTCAGCGAAGATTCACAAGGCTGATACCTGGGATGGCAGGAATGACATATGAGGAGAGATTGGGTCGATTGGGCTTATACTCGCTGGAGTATAGAAGAATGAGAGGGGATCTCATCGAAACATATAAAATTCTGACAGGTCTGGACAAACTAGATGCAGGAAGAATGTTCCCGATGGTCGGAGAGTCCAGAACCAGGGGTCATAATCTAAGGATAAGGGGTAAGCCATTTAGGACAGAAATGAGGAAGAATTTCTTCACCCAGAGAGTGGTGAACCTGTGGAATTCTCTACCACAGAAGGTAGTTGAGGCCAAGTCATTAAATATATTCAAGAAGGAGTTAGATATATTTCTTAAAGCTAAAGGTATCAAGGGATATGGGGAGAAGGCAGGTACAGGGTACTGAGTTTGGATGATCAGCCATGATCTCATCGAATGGCGGAGCAGGCTCGAGGGGCCGAATGGCCTACTCCTGCTCCTATCTTCTATGTTATATTTCAAGATAATGTAGGGTGGAATGTGGGAGGCCGGCCAGGAGTGGGTTGGAATAGTCAAATCTAGAGGTGATAAAGGCATCGGTGAGGGTTTCAGCAGCGGATAAGTTGATAAACCCACAGTGTTGTGCCGTCAGCCAATTATGCTATTCCCATGTAATTCAAAATGGCTCCACTGGATAAATTTGCGTTCTTAACGTCGTTCACTGCTCATCTTAAATTACTCCCAAATTAAAATAATATAGAACAGCTTTTTAATTTTTTTTTGAGCAGGCATAGTTCTATTTTGGACTCACCTCTTCTAGGACAGCAAAAAATAGTTTTTAAGCTCCGTAGTTTCTGGTGAGTCACTTCAATTAAGCCACTTAAAATGTGATTTATGGTGTGAGGCCGTCCGTACCAACAGATTGAAAGCTAAAAGGAGAGGCTCGGGCACAGAGCGCGCCGACTATCCAGAATCCCTCCGGTACATTGAATACAGCACCGACCGCAGTGACTGCTAGTGCCAGGGAAAACTATTGGAATGGAACTGAGTTTAATTTCAGTGCTGGCATAACTCCACATTTACTGTCAACAATTGCTGCAGAATATAATTTGTGCCAGCATAAATTAGTCATGCTGGGCACAAAATGTAATAAAATTGATTTAGTATGTACTAAATCTAATAATACATTAGTTCATTATTTAATAAAATATAAACATTTCTTGGTTTCAATTCAATATAATAACAATAAAAATGGACTCACTTCACTATACAGGGATCATGGGGTCACTTCGGAGAACTCACATCGGCCCTGATTTTAACTCCAGGTGGATTCCCCGCTCAGGCCCGAGTTAAAATTACAGTCGGGTCTCAATGATGTCATCGGGCCACAACATGCCTGTGTAAAGAAGGACCCTGTTGGCTCCGGGCGCCTGTCCTTGCCGCCTGCTCAGGAGAGCAGGTTAAAATTGCAGATGTTGCGATTATGGCGGCTTTCGGACAGGTAAGAGCCAGGGCGATTTTAACTGCCCGCCCGCCAGGTTTCTGCTGAGCGAGTAGGGTTAAAATCGCCATTGGAAACATTTTGATTATTTCTTGGAGGAACCACTGGAACGATCATTTTGCAGCAGTGAAACGTTTCACCGTGGTTATTTATCAGCATTTATATAGCGCCTTTAACATAGTAAAACGTCCCAAGGTGCTTCACAGGAGCGTTATGAATGATTCCAGGAATGAGGGACTTCAGTTACATGGATAGACTGGAGAAGCTGGGGTTGTTCTCCTTGGAGCAGAGAAGGTTGAGAGGAGATTTGATAGAGGTGTTCAAAATCATGATGGGTCTAGACAGAGCAGATAGAGAGAAACTGTTGGCAGAAGGGTCGCGAACCAGAGGTCACAGCTTTAAGGTGATTGGCAGAAGAACCAAAGGCGACATGAGGAAAAACTTTTTTACGCAGCGAGTGGTTAAGATCTGGAATGCACTGCCTGAAAGGGTGGTGGAAGCAGATTCAATCACGGCTTTCAAAAAGGAGTTGGATAAGTATCTGAAGGAAAGAAATTTACAGGGCTACGGGGAAAGGGCGGGGGAGTGGGACTAGCTGAAGTGCTCTTGCAGAGAGCCGGCACAGGCTCGACGGGCCGAATGGCCTCCTTCTGTGCTGTAACCATTCTATGATTCTTATCAAACAAAATTTGACACCGAGCCACATAGGAGATATTAGGACAGGTGATCAAAAGTTTGGTCAAAGAGGTCGGTTTTAAGGAGCGTCTTAAAGGAGGAGAGAGAGGTAGAGAGGTAGAGAGGTTTAGGGAGGGAATTCCAGAGCTTAGGGTTTAGGCACCAATGGTGGAGTGATTAAAATCGGGGATGTACAAGAGGTCAGAATTGGAGGAGCGCAGAGGTCTCGGAGGGTTGTAGGGCTGGAGGAGATTAGACAGTATGTACGTACCACCACTGGCAGTTTAACAGACTATCGGGGCTGGGGGGTTAGATTTCCTTTGTCCTCTTTTAAACAGGTTTTAGACTCCACTACCAACCGCCTCCTTAAACCCTTCTCCCCTGCCCCCTCCAGCCTCAACTACAACAAGTGCGAGGAGCTCATGGACTCTAAGATTGAGACCATCCGTTCAGCCTCCCGCCACATCCCTCCCTTCCCCAAAATGGACCGGGCCTCATGCCAGGACTGCCGGCCAGTAAATGCCACCCGTGGTGGGCTTGGGGGGGGAGTTCCACCCCCGTGGTGTCCAAATAGGCAGCTGGTTACCTTGCGCAGCACCGGAGGGGTGACTGTTCATTATATCAGTAATGAAGGGTTTTCACTGCCAAGTTTGTTCTGGAATGGAAGCACCATCAGCTTCCAACAGTCTTGGTTATATTTCTGGTCATCTGGCCTTAATAAATAGTTTACTGTTAGCTGAATGATGGAGCAGCATCAGCACCAGCTGCTTAGAAGTATTCCACACATTTTCCTTTGAGTGCTCAAAGGATTAAGTTGTCTGCCTTATTTAGATATTACATATTATTACATTGTCTCTTTCTGTCGAGTTTGTGGATGTTTGATGGTTAATATTTAATGGTTCCTATACTTCCTTAGATATATTGTTTCAAACACTACAGAGTCATCGACCAATGTTAGCATATTTCCCGTACAAAGTGTCTCACACTGATACTGGGAAGCTCAGTAACATTAAACAGAGAATCTGATTTGTATATTTGCATGGGACTTTAATCATTACTTTTATTTAAAAATAGAGTCTCTAGTCTGGTGTCTGTTGAATTTGGCGATATCACTCTACGTCTCTCCTTTGGCTCATATCAGAGTTCAGGCACTGGCAGACTGTACGAGGACCATTCCACTCATTGTCATTGTTTGCCTTTTCAGTTTATTTAAAGAGACTTGCTAACAGCGTTCTAACATACGGGGCTGTCAGCTTTTGCTTGTTCATTGTAATCATATCATTTGTTCTGGTTCATATCAAGTAACTGTTGCTGTGCAAGAAAGCCACACAATAGCAATTGATGCCAAATTATAAATAGCGTCACTGGCGACTTTTGCACGTTTTCAGCAAAGAAGTGTCTTTGATGGGTATATTTCAAATCCATTTTCAACCCTGAATTGTTTTAAGTCTGATTCAAAACATTCTTACTATGGAAACATAATAGACGTGAGAATGTTTCTTTTCAACCCTTCATGAGCCTTCTTATACACATAGGTTTGAAAAATAATTATCTCCGTATTTACATAAATTTCCATCTAGGAATGTAATGCAGCTGAAAACAGAAACTTTGGGGGCGATTTTGTCAATGGGGGCGCGTTGGAGGCGGGACTGCTGCTTGTCGGGTTTTAGTCCCACCTCCATCGACTTCTGGCCAACCCACGCTATTTTCCCTTGATTGACCTTGTTAAGCCCGCCCAGCGGGCTTGGCAGGCCAATTAAGGGGAAGCCGGTTACAGAGAACGTCAGCGTATGACGTTTTTTGACAGATGAATTGTCATCGTTTGACAGCTCTGTGAAGCTGTCAAACACTGACATTCTATGTTGTTTGATGAGTCCTTGTATTCAAGACTCATCAAACCTCTTCTGTGAGCACAAGTTAGATGGTTGTTGCATCGGAGAATGCAGCAGCCATCTGTCATCTCTGCCGGTGAGATGCGAGAGTCTCCGCATCCCCAACGGTTGAAGCCTGCAGGAAGAAACAAAGGTAAGTAAACATTTTCTATCACTTTCCACTTACCTCACAGACTTACCTCTCCACACTTGCACCCATCACTTACCTCCGCAGCGCACTTTTGCACCCCTCCGACCCCCGCAGACCCACTGCTCGCCTCGCTGACCCTGGCGGGGTTTCCCGACGTCGGGAAGCCCGCGCCTCTGTTGGAAAAATGGGGATAATCCTCTTTACTAGCTGTTAACAGGCAGTTAAGTGGCTGTAATCCCCTTCCCACCTCCAAGGTGACGGGACCCGGCACGGGTCGGCTACCCGCCTCCCGGGAAGATGGCACGGAGGCGGGTTGGGGCGGGATGGGCACCCGCCCCCAGATTCTGCCATTTTCCCGGCAGTCCCGCCTCCAAACCCGCCCCCCCAGGGCTGGCGAGATCGCGCCCTTTGTTTGTATGAAAAATAACCATGAATGTTACCCACCCCGGAAACAACTGGGAAAATATGTACCATATATCCTTACCTTCATCAAAGTCACTTCCAATAAATACAACTTGCTTTTTTCAAACTGTAACGTGAGCAGATATTTGCTGGTTGGCCTTTCTTGTTGCTGTTGATTTGGTTCTGTTTGCCCAAGTGACATTAATTTGCAGAGGTTAATTTCCAGTCATTGCTATCTGTTCCAATAAACTCAGGACCTAAAATGAACTCAGATCATTTATTATCTTCCATGGGAGCTTTGAGGCATTCTTTTCACTTATCATTCTGGTTATCACTGCAGCACTCTCACTGTTGCCAGAAATTCCCGTCACCTGATAACGCGGTCGAAATTGGCCATCGTTGTGCCTGTTTTTCCGGACAGGGGCAAAAAGCGATCAATTTCGCAGGGCTATGTCCTGCGCCCCAAGGTACCTGAGTAACGTCCAACGTCATATTGGCCTGGGTTTCACTGGTATATGTTAGTGAGGGGGCCTAATGCCTGTTTCTGGACCCCCTCCTGGAAATTGGGTTGCCCTCGGCGGAGAAATTCGCCCGCTGCTCCAGAAATGAGGCCTGGAGTATTTCAACTCATTTAAATCCCGCTGGCCAACTTCCCACCAGTGGGAGTTCAGCAGGAAATTTACAGAAAATCGCGCAGCCCGCCGAGACCGGGTAAGTGACGCGATCGGCCGCGGGGTCTCGCAGTCTCGCGCTGCTGCTTCCCGCTCAGGCCACCTAGTTAAGTTTGCAGTCGGGTCCTGATGATGTCATTAGGACCAGACATGCAGGTGTTAAAATGGACCCTGCCGGTTTTGGCTGGGTGTCCGTGTCGCCTGCTCAGGACAGGAAGTGAAACTCACAACCAGCCAGCTCCCGGCGGCTCCAGGGTGGGTAAGTAACCTGGGCAATTTTAACTGCCCACAGTAGGGTTAAAATCAGCCCCACCATTTTTATAATATCAATTAATAGATAAATATATATTCACAGAGTGTATTTTGTTCAGCCAATATATTTCTGGAGGTGTCTTCTATCTTCACCATTGTTTATAGTCCTTGGCTGTACTAATCAATGAAACTGCTTGAAACCAAGGTGTGGTTGCTCATTTAACTGCATGATCACTACATGTATTTTTGACTGACATTCAAATGCTGGATTAAGCTGTGGCTCAGTGGGCAGCACTCTTGCCTCTGAGTCAGAAGGTTGTGGGTTCAAGCCCCACTCCAGAGACTTGAGCTCAAAAATCTAGGCTGACACTCCAGTGCAGTACTGAGGGAGCGCCGCACTGTCGGCGGTGCCGTCGTTCGGATGAGACGTTAAACCGAGGCCCCGTCTGCTCTCTCGGGGATGTAAAAGATCCCATGGCACAATGTCGAAGAAGAGCAGGGGAGTTATCCCTGGTGTCCTGGACAATATTTTTCCTTCAATCAACATCACAAAAACAGATAATCTGGTCATTATCACATTGCTGTTTGTGGGAGCTTGCTGTGCATAAATTGGCTGCCACGTTTCCTACATTACAACAGTGACTACACTTCAAAAAGTACTTCATTGGCTGTAAAGCGTGCTGGGATGTCCTGAGTTCATGAAAGGCACTATAGAAATGCAAGTCTTTCTTTCTTTCAGCCATTATTCTGATCAAAGCATTATTTAATTTAGGAATTCCATACATTGTTTCTTAGATATATGCCATTTGTCTTTAGCTATGTTGAGCCTACTCTATTGGCGATTTCCAACCCATTGTACTGGCCAGCCCTAAGGAACAAAAGTGTGCCCATATTTTTACTCTTATTCCCTCCATTTGTTTCTCACATTCGAAGAATCCACCCCAAACTAGGAAATCCACAGGGTCTGTGCTGCAATCAATGAATTGGCCAAAAATGGTAACTCCCCTTCCAGAGGGAGCTTGGGTGAAAAACGTTAGCAGAAGCCGATATCTGAACTTTGGTTTTCAGTCTGTGTTTACAATGTATTCCTCGTGTTGTTGGACTGTTGCTAAGTCCATCGTTAGAATGTTAGATTTGTGGAAATGACAGCATATTCTTCAAAAGTGATCAAATCTGACTTACTAAAAAATAGTGTCAAACTCGACATTAATCCCTGTTGTTAGTCAGATTCCCTGGTATTCTCACCCACTTTACGCTCATTGGTAAAGGTTGGTGTGATACTTGCACAGTTGAGTACATGTTGTCTTTTCCACAGCTCTGTTGAAATTGGTATTTTAGTGCCCTGGCATTAATTTTTGTCAGGATGTAACTAAGTATACGATTTCAAGTTAAATTGTGGATTTGTGACTCTAAGTGGAATATTTCTACCATCACCTGGGAGTTTCGAATTGCCACATGCAGCGCGCAGTATCTCAGAGCTTGATTATTTGGAGGGTGAGGAGAACATGTTGGTTTTAGATGGCCACTGGATGGAGTTTAAACCCTTCTTTCATGTTTTATTGTCATGTATTATCCAACACAAGGTTAATACTGAGTGAAGGAGAAAGTTGTACAACAATTATATCTCCAAAACTTTCTAAAATTACCGTACATTGTGTTGGCGTTTCTTTGCTTGCATAGCGATCTTTTTACTACTTTAAGGATTCACTCTACTCGGAGCTCCGACACGGCAAGAGAGCCCCAGGTGGGCAGAGGAAACACTTCAAGGACACCCTCAAAGCCTCCTTGAAAAAGTACAACATCCCCACCGACACATAAGAACATAAGAACATAAGAAATAGGAGCAGGAGTAGGCCAATCGGCCCCTCGAGCCTGCTCCGCCATTCAATAAGATCATGGCTGATCTGACACCTGGGAATCCCTGGCCCAAGACCGCACAAAGTGGAGGAGAAGCATCAGGAAGGCGCCGAACACCTCGAGTCTCTTCGCCAGGAGCAAGCGGAAGCCAAGCGCAAGCAGCGAAAGGAGTGCACATCAACCCAAGCACCCCACCCACCCGCGCCTTCAACCACCGTCTGCCCCACCTGCGACAGAGACTGTAGGTCCCGCATTGGACTCATCAGTCACCTGAGAACTCATTCTTAGTGTGGAAGCAAGTCATCCTCGGTTCCGAGGGACTGCCTAAGAGAGAGGAGAAGACTTCAAGGATTGTGTCAGGCCTTTTAACACTATTTTATCTCAGCTCTGCTCAGCTTTGCACTTTAGACGAGTATTTCTCAATGGAGAAACCTTTATTTTGATCTTATGACGAGGAGGAGGATGAAGACATGGACGAGGCTAGTTTGGAAGCTTAGAATCAGGTACTGCCAAAGGTATCTCTTCCCCACACATAGACATTCACTTACCAGAGTCTGCGGACCAAGTCGGCCTTGCCTAGGCATCACCACAGTATGAGGAGAGTGAACAAGAAGGCGAAGAAGTGAACAGGTGAGCCAACAGTCAGTTGCCAGACCAAGGAGAGCACAACTGATAGCCCAGATCGTTCAATAAATAAAGGCCGATTCAGCAAATAAAGCAACTTCACAACTACCTGTTCTCCACCCACCCACGCATCCTTAATAAGTCCCTCACTTTCCAAGACATCTGCCAAGGTCCTTCATAAGACAGAAGTAGACAATTCCACTGCCATCATAGAAACATAGAAACATAGAAACTAGGAGCAGGAGTAGGCCATTCGGCCCATCGAGCCTGCTCCACCATTCAATACGATCATGGCTGATCATCCAAATGCAGTACCCTGTCCCTGCTTTCTCACACAGAATCCCCATCGAGCCTGCACCAACACATATCCCACCCTATCCCCGTAACCCCACGTATTTAATTCCCCCTAACATATCCCATCCTATCCCCGTAACCCCACATATTTAATCCCCCCCTAACACTAAGGGTCAATTTATCATCCCACTCCCAAATGTTGAAAGCATACACAGAAATGAACTCATAACTCGATGTGATCCAGCTGTCTTGGGGTGATGGAGGTTGCACTGACTGCCTCTGCCTCTCCCTCCTGACAGCCTGTATCACTCCTTTATGGTGCCTCCTGCCCTCAGTGCCAATCAGACAGTCCCTCCTGGTCTTCGCTTCTGACAGCAGCTCTTCCATGGATGCAGTTTAAAATATGGAAGCTCTTCCAGCTGCTGACATCCCCAAAGCTGCTGTTCCTTCTGCCACCTGGCTGAAAAGTGGTCGACTTTTAACTGGGTGCAGCTTTTTAAAGACAACACCAGAACCGTATTTCCCTTCTTCCCAGCGACGAGAAAGAAAGAAAGAAAGCATTTCTACAGCGCCTTTCACGACCACCGGATGTCCCAAAGCGCTTTACAACTAGTGAAGTACTGTTGTAATGTAGGAAACGCAGCAGCCAAATTGTGCACAGCAAGCTCCCACAAACAGCAATGTGATAATGACCAGACAAGCCAATGAAGGGCAGTTTCCAAATAGCTCTGCTTGACTAATGAAGATTGTGGGAGTAAATTGCAGCTGGTTATTGGAGGTTTCACATTCATGGCCCTTAGGACCACCCCACTGAAACCTCGATAACAAAAGGAGACTCCAAGCCACTATCCCTGGTTACTATCTATCATGCGGACAACAAAAGTCAATCAGAAATGCACACAATTATGAAGGGGCCTTTATTCTTCTGTTTTAAGTAAACTACGAGTCTGTTAATCAATTTGTGGGCTAGAAATTCGTCTCGGGCTGTGGCACAAAACGGGCGGTATCAGATCGGCCGTCTGTTATAGGCAGCGTGTGATATCCGGTTGGATTGCAGTCAATGAATGGGAGAAGGGAATCACAGCCCAAGCGTGTCCACATGACATCCGACCACGTGACATCTGCGGTCAATGGAACTGGACACCAGGCGCTGCGTATAACAGGCGGCCGGTCCCATATCGCCCGTTCTGCGCCCGAGACGAATTTCTAGGCCTAGTCCGATAATCAGTTGATATGTTTGTGTCAGTAGAAGTAATCCAAAACTGAAGTTAGTTTCCTCCATCCTTATTCTAAATAAGTATTCCTAAAAGACCCATGGAAGTTTCCTAAGTCCTCGACAGGCGAGCTATTTTTACTGTACCCAGATGTTCTCTGATGCGTTGCCATCTAATTACCAGGAGCACTGGAGTGCGGAACTATAACATTTATTGATTAACTGCACTTTCTCTGTCTAATGGGCGAGGGGCGTGAGGCCGGCCAGAGGCTCAGGACGGTTTGGTCAATATGATGTCATGATTTGTTGCTGACCAGCTCAGCTCCTTCTGCCGGATTGCTCAGGTTTTCCTGTCTCGAAGCGTAATTCAGCCTGCTCCCTCCAAGCACCAATCATTTTATGTAACAACTACCATGGGAAATTTGGAAACATGAAAACATATTATTTTTGACTTTGTGCAAGCGTTATGTTTTCATTGCCTCATTGGTACAGAGCGCTGTACTTTCATCGAGCAGCGCTAACAAACAACTGAACAAGAAAACCATTTGTCGGAATGTCAGTTCCACTGCCACTAAAGACTAGCTCCTAAACTATAAATATAAAACCTTGTGAATAGTTTGATTTATTTGAAATAGTTATAATCTAGCCAGAGAACTGAATTCCCCCTCCCAATATATTATCGACATTTTTTTTTAAAGAATTGCTCATCTTGATTTCAGGACATGTGTTTCCCATAATTTATCACCACCTTTGGCTCTAGATTCATGCATCCATTGGCTTTCGAAATGTAAATTGTTTCCCAGCCCGATTAGTTGAACCAGTCTGGATTAATAAACCGATTTTTCCTCTTCTTTTAATTCATACTTTGGGCGATTTTTCTTTTAGTGCTTGTCAAAATGGGGGATGTCAGCTGAGCCAAGTAATACATTAGTTTGGTCCCGCAATTTGTGGGACTAAGCTGCCGGGGCACATGATCGAACAAGTACACCTCAATGTTAGTGGCATGCCCGCACCCACCCTTCCCGGCCTTGCTAATGATAGGATCATTCAAAAAAGTTATTTCCTTTCAAGTTTGTACAAATAATGAGGCAATCAGTATTTTCCTCCTTGCGCCCATTCGAAAGTCTAGGTCATTGTGCTTAAGAGGAATATCACATGCCGCTTATGTGGTGCGAATATTACCTGCCACTTGTCAGCCCAGTCTAGATGCTATTCAGATTCTGTTGTGGTCTGACA
Organism: Squalus acanthias; assembly: GCA_030390025.1. Lineage (NCBI taxonomy): Eukaryota > Metazoa > Chordata > Chondrichthyes > Squaliformes > Squalidae > Squalus > Squalus acanthias. Next base: position 3,749,123 of record CM059440.1, read on the forward strand.
TGAGCTGCTTCATTATTAAAGGAGTCGTGTTAAATAATGAGGCAAGGTTATTAATGAAGCAGCTGAAGATGGTTGGGCCGAGGACACTTCCCTGGGGAACTCCTGCGATGATGTGCTGGGGCTTTGATGATTGGTCTCTGACTATCACGACCACCTTCCTTGGCGGCGGGTATGACTCCAGCCATGGAAGGGTTTTATCGGCCTGAACTTTGCCCTTTTTCCAGGGGTCGTGGGCATTTGCAACACCAAAGATCTGATTGGTCCCCTTGGATGACAAGACCAGCTTTTTGATTGGTCCCCTTGAAGGACAAGACACACCCAGCAGTTTGTCTGGAATGTGTAATTAGATCCTGCCTGCCTGAGTAATCAAGTACTTTGCAATATGTAATTTGAGCCATTCATCCTGACTGCCAGGCTCCAGACACAGCTCACAGTACTGCTTTCAGAGAACAGACAGGGCTCGCCTTCGCGGGTTAGGACCTTCTCCTGAGTTCCCAGAGGAGGGATGCTTCCAGGTGCATTAAAGGGACCACAAAGAGGAGTAGAAGGACTCATTGCCATCTGCAAGAGCCATTTGGCAAGCTTTGATACTGGACATCTTCTCTTAACTTGGAAATGTGACCACTGCGTTAACTGTCTATATCTTTCCATGCCCTCCAAAATATGCCTTTATCAACAGTGTCTTAAATCTTCTGGGAAACGCATAAATACCACATTCATGCCACAATGAAATATGCTTACAAGAACACTCTATGCTGAACCAGCTTTAATAAAATCAGGTTTTTAATGCCAAACCATGTTGTGTGTGTCGTAAGAATGAGCCTTACGCGTGGTGAACTTAAAGTAAGCTTTAATCAACTAAAAAGGTGCTACATACAAAAGAGGTCTTACTCTATGCCTCTCCAGGATCCAACTGATCAGTCCAGTATTTATCCTGGACTAATCACAGGAAGTGATGCAATAAAGTTCGAGTCACAGGAAGCTGTATTGTGTTACCACATTGTGTATGAGTACCTAGTGTTTGCTTCCATGGTACTTTCCCTTGATGGCAGTGTGTGATGAATATGCTCTTAACCCTAGCCTTGTGCTTCTTCGAGGTCCTATTTCAGTGGCAGGAGTAGATGAGGCTGGTTGCTCTGTGTTGAGTTTGAGGAAGCCCTCTACTCCTGGCAGCTGAGTCCTGAGATTGAACTGCTGCAGGCTATGCCACTGCATAGACAGTCTAGCCCTGGGTGCTCTCTGCCACAATGCGCAAGGTGTTGGCTGAAGGGTCTGGATGTGTTGCGAGTCCTGAGAGACAACACCATCATTGGTGCCCATCCCAGCCATACCTCTGTTGCTGTACCCTGCTTCACCATGGCCATTGAGCCATTACACAGCAGTCCCAATCGCACCTATGAGATCAGAGAAGCCTTGTCTTATGGTTTCCTCTAACTGATCCCCAAGTCTGTTAAAGCCAGAAGGTAGCCCATTCCACTGCAAACCCCCAGGTCTCTATTGCACCAGTCATAGGAATATCGGAATTGCTGGACGAAGAAGGTCCATCTAGTTCACCTTCTACCATCCTGGTAGTCGCAGATACAACGATAATGGATAATAGTTGTTGACTAATCACAGCAACCAATCTCCATCAATGAGTCTACAACAGGTGGCGAGCTTTGGGAACCACAGGTCCAAAGTCACCTTTTTTCCTCCCAAACATGCTACACTCACCACACGTCATGTCTCAAATTGCTCATATACTGGATCTCAAAATGTTATTTTCTGAAAGAAATCTATCTCATCTGCATTTGAATGGATCAATGATAACTGCTGCCCACCGTCCGCCTTGGAGTCTGTTCAATAGATTGGCCACTTGCCCACTGAAATATGCCATAACAGGTTCTGAGTCTGCAGAAAGGTCACCGACCTGAAACGTTGACTCTGTTTCTCTCCCCACAGATGCTGCCTGACCTGCTGCGCGTTTCCAGCATTTTCTGTTTTTATTTCAGGTTTCCAGCATCCGCAGTATTTTGCTTTTGTCTGAGTCTGCAGGAATCGGCAATCTCTGCTTTCCAAAAGAACCATCCCAGCCTCTCTCACAACAAACAAAATGCAAAACACTGATATTCCCTGTGGTTTAGTTTCCTGTGTAATAACAGAACCACATGAAACATGTTTGCCCTGATGGCATTGTAGGTAAAGGCACCACACGGCGCAGTGCTGAGCCATGCAGGCGAGAAGATCCTGGATTTGGTTCCCATTCTGTGCTGAGTTAGCTGGTCTTAGCTACAAATGACTTCAGTACCTCTGGGCTAGGCAAAGGAAATAAATCAGTCTGGGTTTTGATTGCTCTGCTGTGAGCCCTACTGGACATTTGGTTAAAGGATCAGGCGTACAATATGAGCTTCTCCCACTGCCCCGCGTGAGTGTTATCGTGCTCCCCAGTCTAAGCTGCAGCACCATAGTGCTCTTGACCACTCTTGAGTCCTGCCTGCAAGTGTTGCTATGGCAATGCTCCTCAGTCCTGCCCATTAGCGCCACAGTCAGTGCGACTTAAAGGAACAGGGGTTTAAATACACACTATTATGACCATTACCTCATCAAAAGGACAGCGGTGTGAAACAAAAACCTTAGTTCATTTTCTGACACCATTTATTTACCAGAATAACAAAAGATAAGTTAAAGTGCGTGCGGAGTTTTTTTTTTAATGAGCAAAGCAACAACAACAACAACAACAACAACAACTTGTATTTCTATAGCACCTTTAACGTAATAAAACGTTCCAAGGCGCTTCACAGGAGCAATTATCAAACAGAATTTGGCACCGAGCCACATAAGGAGATATTAGGGCAGATGACCAAAAGCTTGGTCAAAGAGGGAGGTTTTAGCGAGTGTCTTAAAGGAGGAGAGAGAGGCGGAGAGGTTTAGGGAGGGAATTCCAGAGCTTAGTGCCCAGGCAGCTGAAGGCACGGCCGCCAATGGCGGAGCGATTAAAATCAGGGATGTGCAAGAGGCCAGAATTGGAGGAGCGCAGAGATCTCGGGGGGTTGTAGGACTGGAGGATGTTAACAGAGATAGGGAGGGGCGAGACCATGGAGGGATTTGAAAACAAGGATGAGAATTTTAAAATGATAGTTACAATGATGGCCCAGATCTTGTTGGAGCTGGGCATCTCGCAGTGCTTGCCATTAGTTAGACATTTTTCTGCACCCTTCAGCTCGAAAAAATTTTGCACAGTAACTTGATGGAAGTGAGCAGTAATGGCAGTGGGGCATCTTGGACCTCAGTGAACGGCAGGACCAGCAGTGTATCTCCTCAACCAATGAGATTTAAAGATTGAGAAAGAAACAGAGGAATGACGGAGAAGGAAGGTGAATTAGAGTCAAGTCAGGTACAGAAAGAGAAAGAGAGGGAAAAAAAGATTGGATTAAGAAAGAAAGAGAAAAAGACAGAAAGGAAAAGCTAGAAAATAATGTAAAAATTTGCTGTCAGATTTGACATTTTTAATATCTCTAACAACAATTGACTACATGCAAGAATAGTTTAAATTGTTCCCTTTCTGGACCAGAGAGATTGATTGCCATCGCATTAACATTGGCAGGATAGGCGCACCAACGTCAGTGTTCTCGCTCAGGCCAACATTCCCAGCATCGAAGCTTTGACCACGCTCGATCAGCTCCGATGGATGGGCCACATCGTCCACATGCCCGATACGAGACTCCCAAAGTAAGCATTCTACTCGGAGCTCCGACACGGCAAGAGAGCACCAGGTGGGCAGAGGAAATGCTTCAAGGGCACCCTCAAAGCCTCCTTGAAAAAGTGCAACATCCCCACTGACACCTGGGAATCCCTGGCCCAAGACCGCACAAAGTGGAGGAGAAGCATCCGGGAAGGCGCCGAACACCTCGAGTCTCTTCACCGGGAGCAAGCGGAAGCCAAGCGCAAACAGCGGAAGGAGCGCACGTCAACCCAAGCATCCCACCCACCCGCCCCTTCAACCACCGTCTGCCCCACCTGTGACAGAGACTGTAGGTCCCGCATTGGACTCATCAGTCACCTGAGAACTCATTTTTAGTGTGGAAGCAAGTCATCCTCGGTTCCGAGGGACTGCCTAAGAAGAAGAAGAAGAAGAAGAAGAGAAGATTATCAGTTGTTAAAAGGGTACTTACGCTCTTAATTAACAGACTTAACTTTCTGTGGCAAGACAAATGGGCAATTAATGTGCAAATTCAGCAAGTTCTTAAAAATAACGGGGAGGCTCATGGCGAGATGTCGTTTGTGTGAAGCAAGTTCTAGAGGTTCACAACTCACACCGTATCTCTCAATCTCCTGAACTTGCTGGCCAATTTGAGCATTTATCACGGCGTGTGTCGTTAACACGCCCTTATTTTTCCAGCAAGATCTAGCCCAATGTTGCATTGAAAGGGTTGATGACAAGGTTGAATAGGAAATGAGTATCTGTCGTAGTTCTCCTCTCCTGCAGCTGGAAAAGACTGAAAAAATATTTTAAAGATAAACTAGGGACAGTTAAAATGTGTTGTGGTTTTTGTTGTGATTTTCCACTGTATAAGTCTCCCAGTAACCTTTTCTGTGATGTTGGTTATTTTGTGCTGTGTGTTAGTGACATTGTAAAAACAGCATTAAAGTTTCCTCTGGTCGCTATTTCTAGCAAAGTCATAAAATTCTCTTTTAGATTGGACCAAAAATTGCTGTGGCAGGCCAACAAATGCCGTTCGTTAGACTTGCCCTTGCCCGTTTAATCTCCATAATATTTTGGCCTGCAAGTTGCTGGAAGTGCAAGATGGAAACTGCACGGCGCCCTCTACAGGGCACCTGGGATCTGAGTGAACAGGGCAGGCAACTGTGTATCTCCTGAACCAATCAAATTGAAGGATTGCGAAATTAACAGCGCAACAGGTCTGAACAAGGAAGTGTAAGTTAGAGTGGGTGAATTCAATGTCAAATCAGGTACAGAAAGAGAAATAAAGTGAGGGAAAGAAAGATTGGATTAAGAGAGAGAGAAAAAAAAGACAGAATTAGAAAAAAAATCTCAAACAACAATTAAAACCTGACAGAATGAGACTCCACAGTTGTAATAGTTCATTTTCAGTGCCAGCGAGGTTGACTGGCGGTCATTAACAACTACCACGCTGTTAAAAGTGTAGTTAGGCTTGCAATGACTTGACTTAGCTTTCTGTGATGTGCTTACTTCGTATCTACCAGTGCAAGTACAGGAACTTCACGCTGCTCAATGCATTTGAATAATGAGCCAGACAGCGAGATGCCGTTTTCGCGAAGCTAATGGCAGAGCGGCGCATCTCCGACAGCAACTTTTCGATTTCCACGTTTAATCACGCATCTGCCCTCGCCTGAAGTTGCTGTGGCATTTGCACATAAATAACGGTGAGCGCTATTAGCCTCGCCATTACTTTGACAGCAATTTTAGGACCAATGCCTTTGTGATTTGACGAGAACGAATTTCTCCCACTCCCTTTACAGTATGTTCACAGTGAGCAGAGGGAATCTTCCCCCCCCTTAGTGCCCAAGTAACAAATCCAAAGGAACCGCAGCCTGCCCCACCATTACATTTTACAAAAATACTGCTGATTACGTCTCTTGATAAATTCCACTTATAGCAGCAAAATAATGGATGAAATAACAACAGAAAATGCTGGAAACACTCAGCAGGCCAGGCAGCATCCGTGGAGGAGAATCAGAGTTAACGTTTCAGGTCTGTGACCCTTCGTCAGAACTGGAAAAAGTTGGAGATGTAACAGGTTTTAAGCAGGTGCAGAGGCAGGGAAAGGGGGAGGGGAGGGGAGGGGAGGAAGGAACTGAAGAAATAGTATGTGCTAGGGTAGGAGGTAGGAGAGATTAAATGTTGCAATTGGGGATGGCAGAATCATCAACAGCTACCTGCCTGAACAAATGGGGGTAGAGGTTATGGTCTGAAATTGTTGAACTCGATGTTGAGTCCAGAAGGCTGTAAAGTGCCTAATCGAAAGATGAGGTGCTGTTCCTCGAGCTTACGTTGAGCTTCATTGGAACAGTGTAAGAGCCGAGGACAGAGAGGTCAGAGTGGTAGTGGAGCGGAGAATTAAAGTGACAGGCGACCGGAAGCTCGGGGTCACCCTTACGGACTGAACGGAGGTGTTCCGCAAAGCAGTCACCCAATCTGCGTTTGGTCTCCCCAATGTAGAGGAGACCGCATCGTGAGCAGCGAATACAGTATACTAAATTGCAAGAAGTACAAGTAAATCGCTGTTTCACCTGGAAGGAGTGTTTTGGGGTCCTGGACAGTGGAAAGGGTGGAGGTAAAAGGGCAGGAGTTGCATCTCCTGCGCTTGCACAGGAAGGTGCCGTGGGGAGGGGAAGGGGTGTTGGGGGTGATTGAGGAGTGGAAAATAATAGATGAGATTAGTACAAAAACCACAGCCAGTTACTGTTATCCCTCTCTCTGCATTAAAGACATTTTACAGTATCTTTCTGCAATGAGTTCTCACATTTATTGTAGGTTGATCAATAGCCCTCTGAACCTATGCTGCACTAAAATCAGGAATCCATTTTTATTCTTGTTTTAAATTTCTAGAAGTACTTCTAAAGATAGATTTTTTCAATGATACATGAAAGTACATTTTTAATTGGGGTGAACTTGGTGCCAGGACAGAAAGCTTCCCCTTAGTTAGTGGGAAAAAAATAGTTTTCTTTTCTGCACACTTGGCGAGGTTTCTTATTGCGATGTGGAATTACTGGAAACAAATTGCAATCATCTCGGCGCTGAAAGTTAGATCAGTTTGTAGGCACAACCGCTGTGCCTCCCCCGCCCTTTTTTCTTTGGCATGAGTTGTGCCTCACCCCAGCTTCAAATTTTAAAATTAGTCTCAACGTCCCCCAACAACTCGTTAGACATGTTGCACATCTGAAACAGTTTCAGCTTCGATGGATGTGGCTGAGGTGACACTGAACAGAACTACAGCCACTGCTCACAGGCTATTCACTCATCCTCATTCTCAGTAGGGAAGCTATGCTAAACCTGTATCGAACCTTGGTTAGACCACACTCGGAGTACTGTGTGCAGTTCTGGTCGCCATATTATAAAAAGGATAGCGAGGCACTGGAGAGGGTGCAGAGAAGATTTACAAGGATGATACCAGAGGGTATATATATGTCAGGAAAGGATGAACAGGCTGGGTCTCTTTTCTCTTGAGAAAAGAAGGCTGAGGGGTGACCTAATAGATGTCTTTAAAATTATGAAGGGTTTTGACAGAGTGGATACAGAGAGAATGTTTCCACTTGTGGGGAAGAGCAAAACTAGAGGCCATCAATATAAGATAGTCACCAAGAAATCCAATCGGGAATTCAGAAGAAACTTCTTTACCCAGGAGAGTGGTGAGAATGTGGAACTCACTACTACAGAGAGTGGTTGAAGCAAATAGTATAGATACATTTAAGGGGAGGCTGGACAAGCATATGAGGGAGAAGGGAATAGAGGGTTATGCTGATAGATTTAGATGAGGAAAGACGGGAGGAGGCTCGAGTGGATTATAAACGCCGGCATGGACTGGTTGGGCCGAATGGCCTGTTTCAGTGCCGTATATCCGGTGTAATCCTGTGTTATCCTGTGTAATTCTAATGCTGTACCACTCAGCAGCTTTCAGGAACAGGAAACCTTTCATCACCAACCACACAGAAGGAGACAAACAGTACTGACGTGCCTCTGTTCGTTATCAGGAATTGATGTTATGTAAAAGTACACTGATATCAGTAAAGGTCAGTGAGGGAACCAATACTAAAATAAATTGATTTTTTATAGTACTTATCTGTAAATTTGAACAGATGTTGGTTTATTGGTAATTATGCTGATACTAGTCCCAAGGAGCTGCGTGATTCATATTCTATCAAATGGTTATTGATCATGTTAAATTATCTCTGTATTCTTCTTTGGACTTATTGAGCCAGTGTAAATTTATTAAAATCGAGTTTGTAATTCAATGTGCCCATTAAAAACTAAGGAGTATCCCATTTGATTCGATATCCATTCTTGGTGATTCTGACCCTGTAAACATGTCCGGCCCCCGCCACGTGCTGGATCTGACAGCTCATTTTATGCAGCATTCGATTATTAGGAACTCACAGCTGGGGAGAGGGTTGGAGAGCTGGTTGGTTATACCTTAGTGCAACCTGGGTTCAAATCAAACTCACAGTGATTGGCTGAAGGTCTCCCCGGGCTTTGTTGGTTGTAAGGGTCTTGTGCGAAATATGTCTTGGCAGTGTCAATGGAATGTACAGCAGATTTAGGCCCGCAACACAACACTGCCCCTAACTTACCAATCGCATTCAGATAGGCCACAAAGAGGGCTGGTGGGGAAACATGAGAGGAGATCTCATCGAAACATATAAAATTCTGACAGGTCTGGACAAACTAGATGCAGGAAGAATGTTCCCGATGGTCGGAGAGTCCAGAACCAGGGGTCATAATCTAAGGATAAGGGGTAAGCCATTTAGGACAGAAATGAGGAAGAATTTCTTCACCCAGAGAGTGGAGAACCTGTAGAATTCTCTACCACAGAAGGTAGTTGAGGCCAAATCATTAAATATATTCAAGAAGGAGTTAGATATATTTCTTAAAGCTAAAGGTATCAAGGGATATGGGGAGAAGGCAGGGACAGGGTACTGAGTTTGGATGATCAGCCATGATCTCATCGAATGGCGGAGCAGGCTCGAGGGGCCGAATGGCCTACTCCTGCTCCTATCTTCTATGTTTCTATGTAACAGGGTTGTGATGCTCATGCAGCCGGGGTGCTTGATGCGATGTCACATTATTGATGCAATGCAGAGGGAGCTTTACTTTGCAGCTAGCTGTGTTATATCTGGCCTATGAGTGTTCCATGCTGACACTGGATGCCTGAACGAGGAAGTATTTCATTCCCCATTATTTCTCCCTGTTGGACAAAATTGGAAAAAATTGACAGCAAAATATTAGTAGCAAATTTCTGTCACATAATTCAGTGCATATGTCTAATTGCAATGGCAGATTATCTGAAATGCTAAGTGTTCAACACTGTCATTAACTTCAACTGACTGTAATTTGCTGGATTGCTAGACAAATAGGTAATTGTGAACAATTTAAGCTGTAAGCTTGGCAAAACCTGTAACGTAAGCAGAAATTATGAGGGTGAATTTCCGTGGGGGTTTCTTCTGATCATCTGCCGTAACTTCAGTGGAAGAGCCGAGAAAGGCCAGGGAAAAATGGCATTAACGCCGTTTTTTCCATTTTTAGGGTTTCCGCAGCTCTTCCACCAAATTTACAGAGGGACAACCTCCCGTGGAGATTCACCCTCGTTCTGTCTAGCAGTGCCAGGCAGCACTTTTCCCCTCCAAGTCACACCCCATCCTGACTTGGAAATATATCGTTGTTCCTTCACAGTCGCTGGGTCAAAATCCTGGAACTCCCTCCCTAACAGCACTGTGGGAGCACCCTCACCACACGGACTGCAGCGGTTCAAGAAGGCAGCTCACCACCACCTTCTCAAGGGCAACTAGGGATGGGCTATAAATGCCGACCTTGCCAGTGACGCCCACATCCCATGAACGAATTTTTAAAAATGATTTAGTTAACAAGACTGAATATGGTGATGGCAGTCAGTAGCTAGAAAAATGTTTTAGATTGTGAATTTTTATTCACTAAACAGAACTGGTTACTTCTCAGGTATTCGTATAAGTGGCATCAATTGAAAGTTCAACTTCAAACATAAAACTGTCAAATACCACTAGTTATTTATTTTAGGTAGAAATTTTGATCCACACACATTTTTTGACAAAATTTTTCAACTTGTATTTCATTAATGAGATAATTCACGAAGCTCGATGCTTGTGCGTCGATACAGCCCAGAGTTTACGCTGTGAAATGTTACAGTGTGAATGCTTAATGTGCTCGGATGAAAGCCTTTGATTTCCATTTTAGCAGAGGGATTAACCTATTTAATATAAATGGACTAACGCGTCTGTATATTTATTGAGGCGCATTATTCTGGCTGTGTATTCTGTAGTGTTCATATCTGCCAACATTTGTCAAAAAAGGAATGTAGAATGGGATTTGGCGTTCTTCCTGCAGGAGATGTTCAAAGGACAATAGCCAAAAACAGAGAGAGACATCTTACAAACTCCCCTCCCCCTTCACCAGCTTTTGTGCTATTGATTTTAGACATGTAAAAGCAATAATCTCTTGAATAATTCATTACATACTTTCAAGCTTTTAAAATTTTCTAAATGGGGTTTTAAATAGCTAATTCAATAATTTAGGTGCACTCCAATAATGTGAAATCTTTCAAAAAATAAAACTGTGTAAGTTTTAATTGAACACTAATCTTAGATAACTTTACTGCTATCATCTTTCTGAAGAAATCCTAGTTTGTATGCCACAGAATCAAGTAATTTTTCAACGTATTTTTTTTAAGAGCTCTTGTTTCCAGCAAAATGTAGTGTTCAAATGAAGAAGCAGAAAAATAACTCACCATAATTGTTTCCACCGTCCTGTAACGAGCTTACCTTCTCTGCAGTGGCGTTACACTTCCTATCTCTTACCCTGATTCCCTTGCAGTGCTAAATGTAGTGCAAAAAAATACTGAATGGTCATGGCTTAGAAAAAAGCGATAACAAGTCAAGTACAATTAGAGTACTGTTTGTGGGAGCTTGCTGTGCGCAAATTGGCTGCCGCGTTTCCTACATTACAACAGTGACTCCACTTCAGAAAGTACTTCATTGGCTGTAAAGCACTTTGGGACGTCCTGAAAAAGAAAGACTTGCATTTATATAGCACCTTTCACAACTACTGGATGTCTCAAAGCGCTTTACAGTCACTGTTGTAATGTGGGAAATGCAGCAGCCAATTTGCACACAGCAAGCTCCCACAAACAGCAATGTGATAATGACCTGATAATCTGTTTTAGTGATGTTGTTGAGGGAGAAATATCGGCCAGGACACCGGGGATAACTCCCCTGCTCTTCTTTGAAATAGTGCCATGGGATCTTTTACATCCACCTGAGAGAGCAGACGGGGCCTCAGTTTAACGTCTCATTTAAAAGACGGCACCTCCAACAGTGCTGCATTCCCAACAGTGCAGCATTCCACTGGAGTGTCAGCCTAGCTTTATATGCGCAAGTCCCTGGAGCGGGACATGAACCCACAACCGTCTGACTCAGAGACGAGTGTGCTACCAACTGAGCCACAACTGACACAACTGAAGTGTGAAAGGCGTGCTATAAATGCAAGTCTTTTTACAAATGAGAAAAGAAGTGCAAATGCTGGAAATCTGAAATAAAAACAGATAAATCAAAAAATGCCAGAAATATACAGCCGGTCAGTCAACATTTGAAATGAGAAATTATAGTTTAATGCTTTGGCTGCAGGCTCTTTATCAGAACAACCATTTGTTTTTATCAGTATTATACGGTTTACTAATATGTAACAAGGAATTTGTTTAGGAGTAGTGAAAATGTTCTTCAAAGCAGTGTTAAGCCACTTTAGTGCTAGCTAAAGGACCATTAAGACAAAGCATTGGATTTTCTTCAGAAACATAATCGGTGCCAGCACTTTTTAACCCCAGTCGCGACTACCAGAACAAATGCTTTTTCTCAATGATGCAGTCTCACAAGTGTATGATTTCACAAGTCTGGGCCTAACCAGCCCGGGGCACACCTTTCCTCAACCATGAGGTCAGGGCTGATCCTCCCCCCCACTCCAACCCACCCCAACCCTGCAATTTTCCTGCGTGCTTGTGAGCCATCGCGTAGTGCTGGCAGGCAGACTCCGGGCCACCTGAGCTTCCTCTCCTGCCAGCTGCTACTGCTGCTGCTGCTGCTGCTTTCCACCCAGTTTGGGCGGGCAGCTTACCAGCAGCATGTAGCTGAGGCCCAGGACTTAAAATACCCAGGGCCTGAATTTTCTGACAGTGGGTGCGTTTCGCATTCGCTCTGTGTACCGCCCACCAGAAATCTGCTCAGGATTAAAATTCACCCCCCCCAGGCGTCTGTGGACATCCCATAGTGGTTTCCAATCCCCAGCAACTTGATGAGCACAGGGGAGAAAAGCAAGCTCTACATCCAGTGCTTTTATTCGGGGGAAAATATTTCAAGAGAGTAGGACATTTCTCCTTAGAGTTAGACTACTAAATACTGCAAGAACTGCATGATCAATTATTAACTAGAGCAGTGGAGTATCGGTATAAGAGACCTCCCAATAACCCAATCCCATATACAGCTCTTGATCTTCCTGCTGTACTTGTCAAACGTAGTTGGTAAATCTTCTACTTGGCCTTTTCTTCTTGATACGCTGCCCAATTGTTTAAAGTGCTTGTGTCAGTACATTACTAAATATACAGTTACCAGTTGATCAATAAATCATCCACCATGTACTTGAAGTAGCTGGGCAGTGCATCAGGGAAGAGAGGTTGAGCAGGAGAGGCTTGCTGGCCACATTGCACATACAGTTGGAACAAGTTATCACCTTTGGAAGCCATGAACATGCATGGTTACAAATGGGATTGCATTGTTGGGAGGCCTGTTACACAGAGGTTTCATTGCACTAACAACGAATAATTTATCACACAGTTCTTGTGATATTTGGTATTCTGTATGAGGGCAAATTGTTTATTAATTCTAGCGCAATAGTCTGCATTTTCTAGCATTAGATGTGGTGCCATATGGGCTTTGTGCATTAAACACAGACCGTTTCACACTCCCACCATTCAATTAGTACCTTATATGCTTCACAAATGCCCTTGCTCCCAGAAAAAACGTTTACTCCCTCACATCCTGGTCAATACCCCTAGTATGGCCCCCAACTTCACTCCCTTAAGTTCAAGGAACGCAGACTTGAGCGTATCCGGTGCACCACTGGTTTAGCCATCCATCACCAGATCTGGCTCTCACTCTCCTCTGCCCATACTATTCCTTTTTCTCGGATCACACATGAGATCAAAGATAACCGCGGCCTCTTTTCTCCAGCACCAGCCGTCTCCTGAAAGCGCTCTCCCCTGCCTCCACTCTTACCTCCGACAACAAGTGTGAGGAGCTCATGGGCTTCTTAGTCATTAAGATTGAGACCATCCGATCAGCTGCCTTTGCTGCTCCCCTGCTTCCTGTTTCCCACCAAGCCAAACCTCTCCCCCAGGTTCCCCTCTGGCCAAACTCGCAACCTGTGTCTTTCTCCAGTTTCTCTCCTATCTCCCTTCATAGCCTCTCTGAGCTCAACTTGTCCATGAGACCCACCACCTACTCCCCTGACCCCATTACCATTAAACTGCTGACTACCCAACATTCTTCCTAGCCCCCATTCCCTCCACTTCAAAACTACCATCTTCACCCCTCCTCAAAAAACCCACTCTCAACCCCTCTGATCTTGCAAACTACCGCCCAATCTCTAACCTCCCTTTCCTCTCCAAAGTTCTCGATCGTATTGTCACTTCCCAGATTTCCCGCAATTCCATGTTTGAATCTCTCTAATCTAGAATCCGTCACTGCCACAGCACTGAAACATCCCTAACCAAAGTCAGAAATAACAATCTCTGTGACTGTGACCATGCGGCATTCTTCCTTCTCGTCTTCCTCGAAGTCTCTGCAGCGTTTGGCACAGGCAACCACACCACCCCCCTCCAATGCCTTTCCTCTGTTGTCCAGCTCCGTGGGACTGCCCTCGCTTACTTCCACTCTTACTTATCCGATCATAGCAAGAGCAGCTCCAGCAATGGCTTCTCTTTCTGCACCACACCGTTACCCTAGAGTCCCCCGAGGATCTATCCTTGGCCCCCTACTGTTCCTCATCTACAAACTGCCCTTTAGGGACATCTTCTGCAGACATGGGATCTGCTTCCACATGTATGCTGACAACACCCAACTTTGCCTCTCCATCACCTCTCTAGACTCTTCCACTTCCTCCATGTTGTCAGCCTACTTGTCCAACATCTACATCTGGATAAGCCGCAATTTTCTTTAGTTAAACAATGGAAGACAAAAGCCATCCTCTATGCACCCTCCCCCCACAAACTCTGTACCCTCCTATCCAGCCATTGTCTCAGGCTAACCAAGCTGTTCCTAATATCAGCATTCTATTTGACCCTGAGCTAAGCTTCCTCCTCATTGACTTTAGCTCCATGTTTCCCAACATATTGAATTTAACATCCTTGTCTTCAAATTCCTGCCCTATCTTTGCAAGTTCATCCAACCTTCCATCCCCTCTTGTACCCTTTATTTCTTTAACTCTGGCCTTTTGTGCATTCCTCCCTCCCTTTGCCCCACCGTTGTTGACAGATGCTCTGGCCGTACTCTCTGCAATTTCCTCCTTAAACCCTCTCAACTTCTTTTATTACCTTTAAAAAACTTCCCAAAACCCAACAGTTCATCCAAGTTTTTATTCACCCCTCCTAACAGTTGAAGCAGAGTTCATTCTCCATTCTTTTATTACTTTTATCTCTTTTATTTTTTCTTCCCCCTCTGTAAAGCATCATGAGGCATTTTCTGCATTAAAGGCATACATGCAAGTTGTTTTTGAAAGCATGTTCAAAGAGGTAGATTTGGAGGAGGCATGTAAAGGTGGGGAGAGAGGAAAGCAGATGGGTTTATATGAGTTTTAGTGGCATATTTATGTAATTGAGATTGTAATTGCAGAACTAAAATTCAGATATAGATCTGACAGCAGCAAGACCACTACAGATGGATGGTCTCCCAGTGGATGAACATTAGTTCAGCTCCAGTTTAACATGAAGAGCCAATACATAAGGTATTCATAAAAATACATAAGGATGTCATAAAGTCACAACATAAATCATCAAGAAAGGTTATACGTACTTGCTGCTGAAACCCTCTGTTACCGCTAAACTCGACTATTTCAACGCTCTCTTGGCCAGCCTCGCACATTGCACCCTTCGGAAACTTGAGCTCATCCAAAACTTGGCTGCCCCGTATCCTAACTCGCACCAAGTCCCGTTCACCCATCACACCTTGTGCTCGCTCACCTACATTGGCTCCCGGTCCGGCAACACCTCGGTTTAAAAATTTTCATCCTTGTTTTCAAATCCCTACATGACTTCGCTGTTATCTTCTCCAGCCCTACAATCCTCCAAGATCTCTGCGCTCCTCCAATTCTGGCCTCTTGCGCATCCCCGATTTTCATCACTCCACCATTGGCAGCCATGCCTTCAGCTCCCTGGGCCCTAAGCTCTGGAATTCCCTGCCTAAACCTCTCCGCCTCTCTCTCTCTCCTCCTTTAAGATGCTCCTTAAAACCTACCTCTTTGACCAAGCTTTTGGTCACCTGTCTTAATATCTCCTTATGTGGCTCGGTGTCAAATTGTTTGATAACGCTCCTGTGAAGCACCTTGGGACATTTTACTACGTTAAAGGCGCTATATAAAGGCAAGTTGTTGTTGCGAGTGCATTGTTGATTGCTTAGGTTGGCTCTGATGACATACCATGTCAGTGTTAATGTGGTTACATAATCTGGAGACTCTAGCTCCCTCTGAAATCGGGAGTACCGCAAACTGCAACCTGCAAACTGGCAGTACATGACAGTCTCCAGAGATCAGTGTCACGTTTCCAGAGAGTTCAGCTGTGTAAAACACCATCAACGCCTCACAACGCCCTCCAGGTCCTCAACTGGGTGCACTTGTCACGGAGGTTTCGACCCATTAATCCCAGTAGTGTCAACTAAGGATACATTCTCAGGGTTTATCTGAGGAGTCAGGCTGACGCTGGTAAGTAAATCGAATAAAGGGCAAAGAAAGATTCATGATATAAGTCTGTCATGATTTGGGTTGATCACGGGAAGTTACTTTAGACTCTCTGGAATATGTGCTGTGTACTACGTTGTGTTTGTCTGAAGAACTGAAACACTGCGCCGTTATCTTTACAAGAGTGTATACGTATATCGGCATGGAACAGAAAGAAAATATTTTCAATAAACAAAGGCTGGTAGAGGCAGAAACCCTCATCGCATTTAAAAAGTAATTGGATATGCACTTGAAATGCCGTAACCGACAGGGCTACGGACCAAGAGCTGGAAAGTGGGATTAGGCTGGGAGAGCTCTTTTTCGGCTGACAGACACGATGGGCCGAATGGCCTCTTTCTGTGCCAAAACTTCTTTTTTTATATATATTTGTTCATGGGATGTGGGCATCACTGACATGGCCAGCATTTATTGCCCATCCCCTAATTGCCCTTGAGAAGGTGGTGGTGAGCTGCCTTATTGAACCGCTGCAGTCCGTGAGGTGAAAGTACTCCCACAGTGCTGTTAGGGAGGGAGTTCCAGGATCTTGACCCAGCGACGATGAAGGAACGACGATATATTTCCAGGTCAGGATGGTGTGTGACTTGGAGGGGAACTTGGAGGTGGTGGTGTTCCCATGCGCCTGCTGCCCTTGTCCTTCTAGGTGGTAGAGGTCACACGTTTGGGAGGTGCTGCTGCAGTGCATCTTGTAGATGGTACACACTGCAGCCACGGTGCGCCAGTGGTGGAGGGAGTGAATGTTTAAGGTGGTCGATGGTGGTCGATGGGATGCTAATCAAGTGGGCTGCTTTGTCCTGGATAATTCTAAAGAGAGCTGTAGACAGTCCTGAGTATGACTTTGAATAGCTGTCTTTGAATAGTGTCAGCTGTGGCTCAGTTGGTAGCATGCTTCACCTCTGTGTCAGAAGGTTGTGGGTTCAAACCCCACCCCAGACACTTAAGCACAAAAATCTAGGCTGACACTCTAGTGAAGTACTGAGGGAGTGCTGCACTGTCGGAGGTGCCGTCTTTCAGATGAGACATTAAACCAAGGCTCTATCAGGTGGATGTAAAAGATCCCATGGCACTATTTCGAAGAAGAGCAGGGGAGGTGTCCTGGGGCCAATATTTATCACTCAACCAACATCTAAAAAACAGATTATCTGGTCATTATCACATGGGAGCTTGCTGTGTGCAAATTGGCTGCCATGTTTCAACAACAACTTGTTTTTATATAGCGCCTTTAACATAGTAAAACGTCCCATGGCGCTTCACAGGAGTATTATAAGACAAAAAATTTGGGACCGAGCCACATAAGGAGAAATTAGGGCAGGTGACCAAAAGCTTGGTCAAAGAGGCAGGTTTTGAGGAGTGTCTTAAAGGAGGAAAGAGAGGTAGAGAGATGGAGAGGTTTCCTACATTACAACAGTGACTACACTTAAAAAAAAAAGTACTTCATTGGCTGTAAAGCGCTTTGGGATGTCCGGTGGTCGTGAAAGGTGCTATATAAATGCAAATCTTTCTTTTTCTGCGCCTTGTACGTGTTCTGTAGGCTAGGGGTTGCTGCTTGTAATATGCAGGGTGGCATGTGGCCGGTTTCTCCCCATCCCTCCCCCAACAGAGAGCGGCGCAGCCAACGTGCGTGCGCGTGCTGGTTACTCATCAGTGGGCGCAGCCGATGCGAGTGCTCATGCACGCTGTTTTCCCCTGAATGGGCCGTAAACTTCTATGATTCTATGAGAGCTGTAGACAGTCGTGAATAGGACTTTGAATAGCCTTCTGCGCCTTGTACTTGTTCTCTAGACTAGGGAACTCTCTTCCACAAATGGCAATTGATGCTAGATCAATTGGTAATCTTAAATCTGAGATTGATAGATTTATGTTAACCAAAGGTATTAAGGGATATGGGCAAAGGCGGGTATATGGAGTTAGGTCGCCGATCAGCCAAGATCTCATTGAATGGCGGAACAGGCTCGAGGGGCTGAAGGGCCTACTCCCATGTTCCTATGGTCCTATGTTCCTATGTACCCATGTTCCTATGGTCCTATGTCCCATTGTCCCTATGTCCCCATATTCCCATGTTCCTATGTTTCCATATTCCTATGTCCCCATGTCCCTATGTAATCCAAAAGTCTTCTACAGGCATATAAATAACAAAAGGGTAGTAAGAGGAGGGGTGGGGCCAATTAGGGACGAAAAAGGAGACCTACGCATGGAGGCAGAGGGTATGGCTGAGGTACTAAATTAGTACTTTGCATCTGTCTTCACCAAGGAAGAGGATGCTGCCATAAACATAGTGAAGGAGGAGGTAGTGGAGACACTTGATTGGATAAAAATTGATAAGGAGGAGGTATTGGAAAGGCTGGCTGTATTTAAAGTAGATAAGTCACCAGGAGTGGATGGGATGCATCCTAGGATGCTGAGGGAATTGAGGGAGGAAATCGCGGAGGTACTGGCCATAATATTCCAATCCTCCATAGATACGGGATTGGTGCCAGAGGACTGGAGAATTGCAAATGTTACACCCTTGTTCAAAAAAGGGTGTAAAGATAAACCCAGCAACTACAGGCCAGTCAGTTTAACCTCGGTAGTGGAGAAGCTTTTAGAAACTGTAATCAGGGACAAAATTAACAGTCACTTGGATAGGTGTGGATTAATTAAGGAAAGCCAGCACGGATTTGTTAAAGGCAAATCGTGTTTAACCAACTTGATCGAGTTTTTTGATGAGGTAACAGAGAGGGTTGATGAGGGTAATGCGGTTGACGTATGTACATGGATTTCCAAAAGGCGTTTGACAAAGTGCCACATAATCGGCTTGCCAGCAAAGTTGAAGCCCATGGAATAAAAGGGACAGTGGCAGCATGGATACAAAATTGGCTAAGTGACAGGAAACAGAAAGTAGTGGTGAACTGTTGTTTTTCGGACTGGAGGAAGGTATACAGTGGTGTTCCCCAGGGGTTGGTTCTAGGACCACTGCTTTTCTTGATATATATTAATGACTTGGATGTGGGTGTACAGGGCACAATTTCAAAATTTGCAGATGACACAAAACTTGGAAGTATAGTGAACAGTAAGGAGGAGAGTGATAGACTTCAGGAAGACATAGACAGGCTGGTGAAATGGGCAGACATGTGGCAGATGAAATTTAATGCAGAAAAGTGTGAAGTGATACATTTTGGTAGAAAGAATGAGGAGAGGAAATATAAACTAAAGGGTACAATCCTAAAGGGGGTGCTTTAACAGAGAGACCTGGGGGTATATGTGCACAAATCGTTGAAGGTGGCAGGGCAGGTTGAGAAAGCAGTTAAAAAGGCTTACGGATCCTGGGCTTCATAAATAGAGGTATAGAGTACAAAAGTGTGGAAATTATGATGAACCGGTATAAAACACTGGTTTGGCCCCAACTGGAGTACTGTGTCCAATTCTGGGCACCACACTTTAGGAAGGATGTGAAGGCCTTAGAAAAGGTGCAGAAAAGATTTACAAGAATGATTCCAGAATGAGGGACTTCAGTTACATTGATAGACTGGAGAAGCTGGGGTTGTTCTCCTTGGAGCACAGAAGATTGAGAGGAGATTTGATAGAGGTGTTCAAAATCATGATGGGTTTGGACAGAGTAGATAGAGTGAAACTGTTCCCATTGGCAGAGGGGTCGAGAACCAGAGGACACAGATTTAAGGTGATTGGCAAAAGAACCAAAGGCGACATAAGAAAAAACTTTTTTACACAGCGAGTGGTTATGATCTGGAATGCACTGCCTGAAAGAATGGTGGAGGCAGACTCAATCACGGCTTTCAAAAGGGAATTGGTTAAGTATCTGAAGGAAAAAAATTTGCAGGGCTACGGGGAAAGGGCGGGTGAGTCGGGACTAGCTGAGAGTTGGCACGGGCTCGACGGGCTGAATGGCCTTCTTCCGTGCTGTAACCATTCTATGATTCTTCTATGTTCCTATGTCCCCATGTTCCTATGTCTCTATGGCCCTATGTCTCCATGTTCCCATGTCCCCATGTTCCTATGGCCCTATGTCCCCATGTTCCTATGTCCCCATGTTCCTATGTCCCTATGTCCCCATGTTCCTATGTCCCCATGTTCCTATGGCCCCATGTTCCTATGTCCCCATGTTCCTATGGCCCTATGTTCCTATGGCCCTATGTCCCTATGTTCCTATGTCCCCATGTCCCCATGTTCCTATGGCCCTATGTTCCTATGTCCCCATGTTCCTATGGCCCTATGTTCCTATGTTCCTATGGCCCTATGTTCCTATGTCCCCATGTTCCTATGGCCCTATGTCCCTATGTCCCTATGTTCCTATGTCCCCATGTCCCCATGTTCCTATGTCCCCATGTTCCTATGTCCCCATATCCCTATGTCCCCATGTTCCTATGTCCCCATATCCCTATGTCCCCATGTTCCTATGTCCCCATGTTCCTATGGCCCTATGTCCCCATGTTCCTATGGCCCTATGTTCCTATGTCCCCATGTTCCTATGGCCCTATGTTCCTATGTCCCCATGTTCCTATGGCACCATGTTCCTATGTTCCTATGGCCCTATGTTCCTATGTCCCCATGTTCCTATGGCACCATGTTCCTATGGCCCTATGTTCCTATGGCCCCATGTTCCTATGTTCCTATGGCCCTATGTCCCCATGTTCCTATGTCCCCATGTTCCTATGTCCCCATGTTCCTATGTCCCCATATCCCTATGTCCCCATATCCCTATGTCTCCATGTTCCTATGTTCCTATGGCCCTATGTCCCCATGTTCCTATGGCCCTATGTCCCCATGTTCCTATGGCCCTATGTCCCCATGTTCCTATGGCCCTATGTCCCCATGTTCCTATGGCCCTATGTCCCCATGTTCCTATGGCCCTATGTCCCCATGTTCCTATGGCCCTATGTCCCCATGTTCCTATGGCCCTATGTCCCCATGTTCCTATGGCCCTATGTCCCCATGTTCCTATGGCCCTATGTCTCCATGTTCCTATGTCCCCATGTTCCTATGGCCCTATGTCCCCATGTTCCTATGTCCCCATGTTCCTATGTCCCCATGTTCCTATGTCCCCATGTTCCTATGTCCCCATGTTCCTATGTCCCCATGTTCCTATGTCCCCATATCCCTATGTCCCCATGTCCCCATGTTCCTATGGCCCTATGTCTCTATGTCCCTATGTCCCCATGTTCCTATGGCCCTATGTCCCCATGTTCCTATGGCCCTATGTCCCCATGTTCCTATGGCCCTATGTTCCTATGGCCCTATGGCCCCATGTCCCCATGTTCCTATGTCCCCATGTTCCTATGGCCCTATGTCCCCATGTTCCTATGGCCCTATGTCCCCATGTTCCTATGGCCCTATGTCCCCATGTTCCTATGGCCCTATGTCCCCATGTTCCTATGGCCCTATGTCCCCATGTTCCTATGGCCCTATGTTCCTATGGCCCTATGTCTCTATGTCCCTATGTCCCCATGTCCCCATGTTCCTATGTCCCCATGTTCCTATGTCCCCATGTTCCTATGGCCCTATGTCTCTATGTCCCCATGTTCCTATGTCCCCATGTTCCTATGGCCCTATGTCTCTATGTCCCTATGTCCCCATGTTCCTATGGCCCTATGTCTCTATGTCCCTATGTCCCCATGTCCCCATGTTCCTATGTCCCCATGTTCCTATGTCCCTATGTCCCCATGTTCCTATGGCCCTATGTCTCTATGTCCCTATGTCCCCATGTCCCCATGTTCCTATGTCCCCATGTTCCTATGGCCCTATGTCCCCATGTTCCTATGGCCCTATGTCCCCATGTTCCTATGGCCCTATGTCCCCATGTTCCTATGGCCCTATGTCCCCATGTTCCTATGGCCCTATGTCCCCATGTTCCTATGGTCCCCATGTTCCTATGGTCCCTAGTTTCCTTTGTCCCCTTGTCGCTATGGCCCTATGTCACTTCTGTGGGCTGCGGAGTGGCACGTGGCCGGTCCCCCCGC
Organism: Squalus acanthias; assembly: GCA_030390025.1. Taxonomy (NCBI): domain Eukaryota; kingdom Metazoa; phylum Chordata; class Chondrichthyes; order Squaliformes; family Squalidae; genus Squalus; species Squalus acanthias. The sequence goes on from CM059440.1 coordinate 3,770,840, forward strand.
GGAATCAGAGAGCCGCGCGGCCGACCCGACCCGACGCGGGCGCGCGCGCGCCGGTTGACGCGTGGATTGGGGCGCGGCCGACGCGCGCGCGCCGGGCAGCGTGGGGTTTCCCGAGCGCCGAGCGCAGGGGCGGCGCCGCGCCCAATCGGCGGGAGAGGGAGAAGAGCGCGAGCGTCTGATGGCCGACGGCAGCGCCCGGTCCGCCTGAGGAGCAGCTGAGCGCTCGCCACACCGACCCGTCAGGGCAGCACACACACACACAGAGAGAGAGTGTGACAGGAAGAGGTGGGGTGGGAAGAAAAAAAAACACAGTACCATCGAAAAGAAAAAAAAAGACTTTTTTTCTTTAATTTAAAACACAACGATATAAAAATCCCGGCTGTCGGCCCCCGCAGTCCGAGCGAGCCCCCCGGGGGAAAGGACGAGCCGGAGCCGGAGCCGGAGCCGCACAAACCCAGACCCAGGGCGGCCACACTTCAATGAGCCTGGCCGGGAGCGAGGAGCTGTAGGTAAGGCCGGCGAGGAGAGTGTGAGTGAGGGGGGAAAGGGGGAAGTTACCCGCCGGGCGGCCGAGCATCGCCATCCGGCACCTCGGATCTGAGGGGGGGAGGGGGAAAATTCCAACCCCCCCACCCCTCAAAAAAACAACAAACCCCCCCCCATCTCCGTTGCCTCAATGTGTTAAAATCGGATGTAATTGCCGGGTGTTGTTGGAATAATTAGATTCCTGTTGGGTTGGGTTGGGTTGGAGGGTTTTTGTCCTCCCTCTGATAATGAATGAGTTCCTCAATCTGGGCCCGGACCCGCACAAAACATGGCGTTGACAATTTTTTCTCCCCTCCTCCTCCTCCTCCTCCCTTTTCTTATTCCCAAAGAATACCGAGAGGGTAAACGGGTGCAAATGCTGGGAGTTTGGTTTGGGGTGGGGGGGAAATGCTCGACGGCTTTGAGTTCTTGAGCCTCTCTTTTTCCCCCACCGCAGTCTGGCCGCCCGTGCAATGGCCATCCGCTCTTTCTCTCCTTTTGCGGGACTGTGTGTGTGTGTGTGTTTTTTGCCGTTCAGGGATTGTGCTGGGGGCTCCTCCTTATTTCTTGCAGGGCTGCCTTTTGAGGGACTCAAATTCGCCCATGCTCAAGATTTGCTTTAATACAATTAATGCTGCATCGCCTACAGATTTTTTGCCTTTTGCCAATAAAGTACAGCAGTCATTTTTCCCCCCTCCCTGACGATGTCTATTATCGGCAAGGAAACATATAATTGCTGATTAACCACACTGGCATACTAAGACTATTTAGTAATTTCCCCCCCCCCCCCCCCCCCTTTAATCTTTCTCCATCTGTTTTTTTTAATGAAAGAGGGACTCGTGTCTTGGTCTGTTTTCCCCTTTCCCCATGTTTTACCTTATTCTACAATAGCTTGCGCATTTAATGCGATGCATACGATTTAAAATTAGATTTGTTTTACATCTACGTACTACACAATACTTAAGATATGTACAACCAAGAGATTTGTTCCTTAATACACCGAGTTAACATTTTATGATGAGTAATGGGAAATTGAACAGGTGGGGTCATGCTGTATTTGAACCAATCCTTTCTATCACTGAAATTATATTTATCTACTTGTAGGGGGGGAATGGTTCTTGAAATTTAAGCATCAGTCTATAATTCAAGTCCAAGGAGTGAAGGGAAGCTGTGCACTGGACAGTTATTCTTCACAAAGCCCTGTCTGATGCATGCACTGTTTATGCAAGACTTTTTTTTAAATGCATGCTCAAGATGATGAAACTGTAAAAGAAATAATGCCTTAATAGGTTCACTGTACTATCTCTAATTTTGGACCACTATTCCAGTGTATATATATCATAAATGGTGGTTACAAATATCCATGCACATTTGTAGAAAAAAATTCTAGCATCGAAGATCAGCTGGCTGTTTTCTTCATTCCTCATGCTCCCTCAGGTGCACCACTCTCCACTCTTTCTTCACTGAAAGGGTAACTAAGTGATCTTGGGAGTCTGCCTGTGTTTCTGTAAATGTGCACTTGTATAAGCACAGAGATGGTCAGAGGCAACATCAAGTGATTTATTTCCCTTCCCCACTGCATGTAAGTGTGTAATCTTTGTTGAGAATATCTCTCATAGCATGGATGATATTGCTAATTCATCGTGAAATGTATTTGCAAACCCAAATTATACCATTTATGGTGCTGCAGATAATTGCATATATTAATATTGCAGCATTGTATACCTTTTTAATCTCAAAGGATTATGTTCTTAAAGGATGGCAAGGCATTAACTGGATCATTGTCTGAGCATCGGACAAGATTCCTGACATTTTAGAAACTTTTCTGTTGAATTATTTGCAAATATTGCTCTGCACTTAACTGTACTTCACTTTCCTGCTGGCACTCGCTTAACAAATTGTGTTAAGATATATTTTTATTAGTGCATTTGGTGATTTACCCCATAGCTGGGACATTATGCCAGTTCTCATGGACAGTGAAACACAGCTCCTGGCCTACAGTTTAGTAAATCTTGCAGTGTTCCTGATTTGTTGCAGAATGCATGCAGTATTTAATAAATCACCTGTCATGGATCTAACAGTTAACATTTTTCCCTCCCCAAGAAAATTCTGGTGTTCTGTTTAATAAGTAATTAGGCACTACTTGTGTAGTTTAGATCGATTAGAAATGTTAGGTCAGCATTGTTGCATAAATTGCTCACGCTACAGAATGAGTAGGCTCAGTAATTGGAATTTTTAGTACATGGAATTACAGTACTCAAAAGTTTTGATATACCAAGACTTAGCTCAAACTTCTTTTATTGCAGCGTTGATTTGCCAAAAAAGGAATGGAAACTATTCAGCCCCCCATCTTGGCCAAGATTTTGTGTAGTATCGTGATAGTTTTCTGGAAGTTCGTTCTTTTTAAGCGTTTAGATCAAGTTTTGAATATTTAAGTTAAGTTCTGCGATGGGTATACTGCTGTAGTGTACTGTTTATTTTTTACACTGTTGAAGTGTGCTCTTAAGACCTTTTGTAATTATTTTTGGTAGCTGTGAAGGATGTCCATCTTTGCACATATGGTATTAGTAATATTTGTTTTCATTGTTCAAGAAGTGTGGTTTAGATATTGCTTACATGCACTTTTCAAAATCTAAATTGGTCTAATATTTTATCTAGATTTTAGTAACTACTGTAACATTGTGTTCACATCAAGTACATTCACCTAACTGCATTGAGTAGATGTATACTTGACAGAGCACATTTAACTACTTTTTAAAATAACTTTCTTTTGTGAAGATTCTGGCTCCCTTAACAGCCCTCTAATACCTCATCCTATTAACCATTTATCACGTATGAGCAAAAATGGTAAGTCGCAAGCTAGTCAACCTGCATGTGGCATCACACATGTGCTAGCAATGATTTCTCCTGGTCCCACTTACATGTACCTTAGAGTGTGGTCATTGATTTCATTTCATTTTCTCCTTGTCCCAGTAAGTTAATTATTTTTACTAAATAACGGATGACTTGGAGTTTGCCCAAGAACATGAAGTGTTTGGGGTTCTGATGATACCCAGGAGTCTTCAACTGGTACATAAGCAGCTTCTCAACCCTGAGAATATGTTGCTGCCTCAAACCTGACATTTTTTTCCTTTTTTATATAATCTAACTTTTTTTTTTGCTTAGAGTGCTTTGATGTTTGGGTTTTTCCATTAATACTCATATTTCATTGTTGCTATGCATAATTCCCATTTTGTATCCAGGAGACTGACGAGATGGCCTGTTCTTGAGACTTTTCCTGGTGCTGATCTTTAAACAATCATTAGGAAGTATGCTGGAATGTTTCCAGATTATATATTATATTATCTCCCTTTTTATATTTTGGGTTATACCTTCCCCATGACATATGGGTCAAGATCATAGGAACAGGAGTAGGCAATTCAGCCTCACGAGCCTGTTCCACCGTTCAGTTAGATCAAGGCTGATCTGTACTTCAACTCCATTAACCTGCCTTTGATCCATATCCCTTGATACCCTTACCGAATAACAATCCGTTGATCTGTCTCGCAAATTTCAATTAATCAGCAGCCACTGCTTTTTGGGAGAGAATTCCAGATTTCCATTACTCTCTTTGTGGAAAAAGTGTTTCCTGCTTTCACTCCTGAATGGTCTAGCTTTAATTTTAACCCTTTAATCTTCATTATCATTCTGGAGAATCTGCACTGTACTTCCTCTAAGGCCAATATTACCTTCCTGAGGTGCGGTGTCCAAAACTGAACACAGTACTCCAGATGAGGCCTGACCAAGGCTCTGTCCAACTGAAGGATTCCTTCCTCCCTTTGTATTGCAGCCCCCTTGAGATAAAGACCAACATTCCATTAGCCTTTTTGATTGGTATTTGTACCTGTTAGTTATGTGTGTAACTTGTAGCTTTTAGTGATTTGCGTACATTAATACCTAAATCTCATTCCTCCTCCATAGTTCCTAGTCTCTCGCCATTAAGAAAAGACTGGTATTTGGAAATCCCAAGTGCAACCATATCCTGCCATTCCTTGGCACAATCATTTGAAGTACCAACAAATTTTGTTATAATTGTCCTTATTACTTGCAACATAACTAACTGATATACCATACATACTCAGGCATTTATCTTGAAATGTTATGCCACAATTTCCTCAACAAAGTTGTGCATTGTACATAAAGATCCACTAAACAGAATGAGATCTACTGAAGTAGAGAAATGTGGAACAGGGAACAATTGTCATGCCTGTTGTGCATTACTCATTTGTTCCTCCACTTTCACATCCAAATCAAAAGCAGTAATATTGCAGCTGCAATGTCTCCTCTGTATGTGTAAGGAATTTCGCTACTGATTTTTGAAGATATTTAAGCTCCAACATTATTGTGACCAAATTTTTTGGAATTTTTTTGATTAGCTGTAGCATTGTTGATTAAAATTCTTGAAGTGGGCTGCACTTGCATTACATTTTTTGTAGTGTTTGTGCAAAGCATGCACACGAAAGTGTTCATAGACAGGCTGGTGGAATGAGCGGACACATGGCAGATGAAATTCAACGCAGAAAAGTATGAGGTTGATACACTTTGGTGGATTAATGAGGAGAGACAATACAGGAAACTCTTTATTAACCGGCACCGACTGGACCGGCGTGGTGCCGGTTAATCAAAAAGTCCGGATAACGGAGTGTTATATCTCCCAACGTACGAGAGCCCCGTACACATTGACATGCGCCTGCATTCGGAGCTCCGTATCCCCGGGAACCGCCAGCTGACCATCTGTCGTGTCCGCTGCCTACCCAGGCTGCACATTCCCCTCCCAATCTACACGCTCCGATACAAGGCAAACGCCTCGGTTTTTTTTTAAAGCTAATTTTAAACGAGAGATGAAGGAAAACCCCGGTTACCTACTCAAGAATTTTGCCGGTTAAGAGAGATTTCCGGATATTTGGGTGCCGGTTAATAGAGAGTTTCCTGTATAAGCTAAATGGTACAATATTAAAGCAGGGTGCAAGGACAGAGAGACCTGGGGGTATTTGTGCACAAATCTTTGAAGGTGACAGGATAGGTTAACAAAGCAGTTAATAAATAGAGGCATACAGTACAAAAGCCAGGAAGTTATGCTAAACCTGCTAAAACACTCGTTCGGTCCCAGCTGGAGTATTGTGTCCAATTCTGGGCACCACACTTTAGGAAAGACGTGAAGGCTTTGGAGAGGGTATGGAAGAGATTTACTAGACTGGTTCTTGGGATGAAGGATTACAGTTGGATGGATAGACTAGAGAAGCTGGGGTTCTCCTTGGAGCAGAGAAGGCTAAGAGGAGATTTGATAGAGGTGTTTAAAATCATGAGGGGTTTAGATAGAGTAAATAAAAATAAACTGTTTCCAGTGGCTAAAGGGTCGATAACCAGAGGGCACAGATTTAAGGTGATTGGCAAAAGAACCAGAGGTGACAAGAGGAAGAACTTTTTTTTACACAACAAAATTTGGAATGCACTGCCTGATAGGGTAGTGGATAATGATTCAGTAGTAGCCTTCAAAAGGGAATTGGATAAATACTTGAAGGAGAAAAAATTGCAGGGCAATGGGGGAAAGAGCGGGGGAGTGAGACTAACTGGATTGCTCTTCGACAGAGCCGGACTCGATGGGCTGAATAGCCTCCTTCTGTGCTGTACTATTCCATGAAGTGTAAATGTTGCATTAGACTGTTGAGGCATGGTTTGATTCTGGGGCAAAGTGCATCAAACCTGAAGGCAACTAGGGATGGGTAATAAATGCCAGTGATGCCCACACCCTGAAAATGAATTTTAAAATAACTTTTTGGGGTAAAAATGACACTCACTTCTGTATTCTTCATAATGTGAAATAATGTATGCTTGTAGATTGTAGTGGTGATTTTTTGACTTGCAAGTGCAAGTTTGAGATGACTGACTTTGTAAGGATTGAATGTTGGAAATTATATCAAGTTGACACGTAGTTATAGCCTCAAACATTTGAAAGAAATATTTGTAATGGTCCCTTTTTCAAAACAATGTTTTTCTCCACTCATACGCAAGGGGAGTGTGTGACCAGCTCTCACCAGTAACAGAGTGGGGTTATCCTTTGACAGCCATACAGGCTGTGTGGGTCCCAGGTTCAAATCCTATTCTGTATTGAGTTAGCTGAGATGGCAGTAGGGGTGCTCTCCTTGCCTTTAGCAACCCTGGGTAAGAGAGAGAAAAATTGGCCATGATTACTGCTTGTGGTCAAAATCCAGTGACCACTCATGCAGATGTCAGGTGAAGACAGGATTGGCCTTTGCTATGATGTTCTGCCCCTGGATCTAAGGTGGATAAGAAAGTATTTGAGTATGAACATACTTGCTGGACTACTCCGCCCCAAATTCATTATCTTTTTTTTTATTACACTAAGTAGTAAGAGTGTATTTCCATCTGAACTGAATTATATTGCAGCTTCAGTGTAGACTGTTTCCAAATGTGAACTTTAATGTTCTTTGTGGTATATTAAATCAGATTATTTGTCCCAAGCGCATTTTTTCCCCAGTACTAAATGGGCAAAAGAGTTATTTGTCTCCTGGTGAAGCATTGAAATGGGGTGTGGTCCTTGTAGGGTACGCATCCAATAGGGATCAAGATCTTGCATACTTAATTTGGGGAATTCTATTGACATTTATTTGGCAGTAGAAATTGTTATAGCTTCAAGATTGTACTGTAGTCTTGTGCTTAATTTGCGTAAATTCCCTTCCTAGTCTGTCTTTGCATTAAAAAAGCTCCATTTAAAAAATCTGCTGTATTTGATTTCAATTGTGAAGCAATAGCACAAAGAACCATTTTGGCTTCTATTATACTGACAGGTTGTTAGTACTGTATGCCATATGTTGCCTACTAAATATTTAGTAAAATATGTACCTAATTCTAGGTTAGGCAGACTGTAGCTTTTAATCCAGATTACATGAAATCAGTCGCAGATTTCAAACTGACCCTATTTTCGAAATCACCATTGCAGTAAATCATGTTTACATGCAGGGCTGTTATCCTACTTTGTAAGTCTCCATTTCCTTTGAAAGTGTATTAGTTTTAAGAAGCTGATTTATTATGGAATAATTTGTTGTATGTACAGATGTCCTTGTTTTTCTCTTGGCCTCTTGTGCCAGGGGAGATATTTTTCCGCCTGAATCAGGGAGGTGGTTAGCTCAGCTTGTTAGTGCAGTATTTCCATTGGGACCAGGCGAGCTATTGTCAGTGGCACTGCTTCTCCCCACAGGCAGGAAATGGATGGCTGTTCCAGGCTAGCTGTCTGTGCGCCATTATTTAGAGCTATTTAAGACCATTTATGCGGTGTAGCACTAATGCATTGATGGGATTTTATTGTACAGTTGCTCAACTTGCATTTCAGCAGGAGATGATGCAGACTGAAGCAAATTAAGTCATGAATACAGATGTCCGATGCTATGACCGTTAATTAAAGCTTTAAAATACGCAAGAATTAGTAATTTCACTTAAGTTTTTGAGAATTCAGGTTTCTCATCTCTGCTATTCATAGAATCATAGAAATTTACAGCACAGGAGGAGGTCATTCGGCCCATCGTGTCTGTGCCGGCTGAAAAAGAGCTCTCCAGCCTAATCCCACTTTCCAGCTCTTGGTCGGTAGCCCTGTAGGTTACAGCACTTCAAGTGCACATCCAAGTACTTTTTAAATGTGATGAGGGTTTCTGCCTCTACCACCCTTTAAAGCAGTGAGTTCCAGACCCCCACCGCCCTCTGGATGAAAAAAGTTCTTCTCAACTCCCCCCCAAGCCTTCTACCAATTACTTTAAATCCATGCCCCCTGGTTAATGACCTCTGCTCAGGGAAATAGGTCCTTTCTATCCAGGACCCTCATAATTTTATATAAATTATTCTTGTATAAAGTGGCAGTTCATTAACAGTATTAATGTCTAGATCACATTCTTTGCAAATTAAAATTTAGTTTGAATATGAATTGCACCGTACCATTAAAAATAAATTTGGAGTCACGTGTAGGCCAGACCAGGTAGGGGTGGCAGGTTCCTTTCCCTGAATGACATTAGTTAACAATCCGGCCACTTTCATAATGCTAGCTCACAAATGCCCAGATTTGTTGAATACAATTTCACTATTTACCGTGGTGAGATTTGAACTCCAGACCTCTGGTTTGCTAGTCCAGCACTATAACCACTGGGCTGCCGTACCATAAAAAAACACTCGCCTCACACTAGGTGGTTGATTCTTAATATGATTGCTTTACTTAGCACAGGGATAACACTGACCAAGCAGTCCAGTATCTGGAGCATTTCTGTGTAGTGAGCGTTGATGGTGTCTGCTCTGATGGCTTTTGAATCAAGAACAAGACCATTTTGCACCAAGGCTACAGTTGTAAATGCACCCATAAGCCTGTGTATCTCTGCTGACTGGCTCCAGCTGATAGTGAAGTTCGGAATGTTGGAAAGAAGCTGGAGTAGTTCGCTCTTTCTAACAGAAAATGTTTTAACAGCAGTACAGTAGGCCAGTAGTTTTCAAATGTTTCTGTGGAGAATTCTTTGCAAATATTGATACACACCCAGCAATCAACCACAAATATTGACACTACTGGGGTTCTTCTGTTCTAACTTTTGAAAGACTGTCAGCTCCCTAAAATAAAGCCGTGATACTCTTACCAAAAATGTTTTAGTATCTAAATACTGTTCTGGTAAGTCGACAAATTGGCGTCTGATGACCTCTGTTCACCTGTGATCCACTTGGGGCCCAGGAACCTGTTTGAAAAGCTCTGTTGCATGTTACCATGAGTGATTTTTTAAAATGTTTTAAGTTCAAAAAGTCAACTCCATAGTTGCTGTAGTTACATTGCAGCTGACATACAGCAGTACTGGTACAATATCACCTCTCCGGGTGGTCTTGTAACTTTTGCCAAACTGATTTCTGCCGTCTGAGGTAATATGGGCTGAAGTTAGAAATAGGAAAGGAGCGGTCACGTTGTTAGGAGTTTTCTACAGGCCCCCAAATAGTAATAAAGATGTGGAGGAAGAAATTGCAAAGCAGATTATGAATAGGTGTGGAGGTCACAGAGTAGTTGTCATGGGTGACTTCAACTTTCCAAATATTGATTGGAACCTTTATAGGTCAAACAGTTCGGATGGGATAGTTTTTGCACAGTGTGTGCAGGAGGGTTTCCTGACACAATATGTGGATAGGCCGACAAGAGGTGGGGCCACGTTGGATTTGGTACTGGGTAATGAACCGGGCCAAGTGTTTGATTTGTATGTGGGAGAGCACTTTGGAGATAGTGACCACAATTCGGTAACTTTCACTATTGCAATGGAGAGGGATAGGGCCATACGGCAGGGCAGGGTTTATAATTGGGGGAGGGGTAATTATGATGCGATTAGGCAAGAATTAGGGAGTATAAGATGGGAACAGAAACTATCAGGGAAAGGCACAAACGAAAAGTGGAGCTTTTTCATGGAGCAATTACTGCGTGTCCTTGATAGGTATGTCCCTGTCAGGCAGGGAGGAAATGGCCGAGTGAGAGAACCATGGTTCACAAAAGAGGTTGAATGTCTAGTCAAGAGGAAAAAGGAAGCGTATGTAAGGATGAGAAAACAAGGTTCAGTTGGGTCGATTGAGGGGTACAAGGTAGCAAGGACTGAGCTAAAAAAAGAGCTTAGGAGAGCTAGGAGGGGGCATGAGAAGTCCTTGGCGGGTCGGATCAAGAAAAATCCCAAGGCTTTTTACTCTTATGTGAGAAATAAAAGAATGACCAGGGTGAGGGTAGGGCCGGTCAAGGACAGTAGTGGGAACTTGTGCATGGAGTCAGAAGAGATAGGAGAGGTGATGAATGAATACTTTTCGTCAGTGTTCACCGAGGAGAGGGGCCATGTTCTTGAGGATGAGAGTGTGATAAAGGTGGATAGGCTGGAGGTGGTAGATGTTCTGAGGGAAGATGTTTTAGCAATTTTGAAGTACCTGAGGGTCGATAAGTCCCCTGGGCCAGATGGGATATATCCTAGGATTCTTTGGGAGGCAAGGGAGGAGATTGCAGAGCCTCTGGCTTTGATCTTTGGGTCCTCACTGTCCACGGGGATGGTGCCAGAGGACTGGAGAGTGGCGAATGTTGTTCCTCTCTTCAAGAAAGGAAATAGGAATGACCCTGGTAATTATAGGCCGGTTAGTCTTACTTCGGTGGTTGGTAAGATAATGGAAAAGTTCCTGAGGGATAGGATTTATGACCATTTGGAAAGGGGCAACTTAATCAGGGATAGTCAACACGGATTCGTGAAGGGTAAGTCTTGCCTAACAAATTTGATTGAATTCTTTGAGGAGGTAACTAAGTGTGTAGATGAAGGTAGAGCAGTTGATGTCGTATACATGGATTTTAGTAAGGCGTTTGATAAGGTTCCCCATGGTCGTCTCATGAAGAAAGTAAGGAGTTGTGGGATAGAGGGAAATTTGGCCGATTGGATAAGTAACTGGCTAACTCATAGAAGGCAGAGGGTGGTGGTGGCTGGAACATTTTCGGACTGGAGACCAGTTACCAGCGGTGTGCCACAGGGGTCGGTGCTGGGTCCTCTGCTGTTTGTGATTTTTATCAATGACTTGGAGGAGGGGACTGAAGGGTGGATCAGTAAATTTGCTGATGACACCAAGATTGGTGGAGTAGTGGATGAGGTGGAGGGCAGTTGTAGGCTGCAAAGAGACATTGATAGGATGCAGAGCTGGGCCGAAAAATGGCAGATGGAATTTAACCCTGATAAGTGCGAGGTGATTCATTTTGGTAGGGCAAATTTGAATAAGGATTACAGGGTCAACGGCAGGGTTCTGAGGAACGTGGAGGAGCAGAGGGATCTGGGGGTTCATATCCACAGATCTCTGAAGGTTGCCACTCAAGTGGATAGAGCAGTAAAGAAGGCCTATGGTGTGTTAGCGTTTATTAACAGAGGGTTTGAGTTTAAGAACCGTGAGGTTATGCTGCAACTGTACAGGACCTTGGTGAGACCACATTTGGAATATTGTGTGCAGTTCTGGTCACCTCACTATAGGAAGGACGTAGAAGCATTGGAAAGAGTGCAAAGGAGATTTACCAGGATGCTGCCTGGTTTGGGGGGGAGGTCTTATGAGGAAAGATTGAGGGAGTTGGGGCTTTTCTCTTTAGAGCGGAGGAGGATGAGAGGCGACTTAATAGAGGTTTATAAGATGATGAGGGGGATAGATAGAGTGGATGTTCAGAGACTATTTCCTCGGGTAGAGGCAGCTGTTACAAGGGGGCATAACTATAAGGTGCATGGGGGGAGATATAGAAGGGATGTCCGAGGTAGATTCTTTACTCAGAGAGTGGTTGGGGTGTGGAATGGACTGCCTGCTGTGATAGTGGAGTCGGACACTTTAGGAACTTTCAAGCGGTTATTGGATAAGCACATGGAGCACACCAGAGTGATAGGGAGTGTGATAGCTTGATCTTGGTCTCGGACAATGCTCGGCACAACATCGAGGGCCGAAGGGCCTGTACTGTGCTGTACTGTTCTATGTAAATAGGAAAATAAACTTTCCTGAAAGTGGACAAGCAATATAACTGGGCCATTTAACCTGGCACCAAACCTTGGCCGGGGAATACTAGGAGTACTTGAGGCTGGCATTGGGTGCAAAATTAATGCAGAAAAGTGTTCCATTCTTCAGTGACAACCGTCATTTTGAGCACAAAAAATATCAAAAATACAAATTTGAAGCATGTTCTGAGGTATCTTGTTTCTCGTTTTCTCTGCTGAAAGTATTGGCCCTTCCTAGAATATAGTTCCACAGATATCATCCAGCAACTTTTAGCCATTTTCATATGTGAATCTAACCGGTGAACAATTGTTAAGCCATTTGTCTAGAGTCCTGTCACAGGCAAAGCTGATCCCTTCCTCACCCAGTGTTCATAAGCATACTTTCTAGCAGGAGTCACTGGATAGCAATAAGTAACACAAATCTGAGCTGTTATTCCCAAACTACCTTGGGTGGGGTGTGCGGGCGATGAGACCAGTAGTACAGGAAACTCTCTTTTAACCGGCACCCAAATAACCGGAAATCTCTCTTAACCGGCAAAATTCTTGAGTAGGTAACCGGGGTTTTCCTTCATCTCTCCTTTAAAAATAACTTTTAAAAAAACCCGAGGCGTTTGCCTTGTATCGGAGCATGTAGATTGGGAGGGGAATGTGCAGCCCGGGTAGGCAGCGGACACGACAGATGGTCAGCTGGCGGTCCCCGGGGAGACGGAGCTCCGAATGCAGGCGCATGTCAGTGTGTACGGGGCTCTCGTACGTTGGGAGATATAACTCTCCGTTATCCGGACTTTTTGATTAACCGGCACCACGCCGGTCCCGTCGGTGCCGGTTAATAAAGAGTTTCCTGTAGTACACCAACTGCTGAGAGCTAACTCAACACAGCCTGGGGATTGAATGTCTGTGGATGAAATAGATGGTTTGTGTCTTGATGGGCAATAATCAGATTATGTAGTTTGAAGTGGTGAGTATGTAGGCAATTTATTTCATATTAAATAATGGTTGGTAGGTCACATTCCATTTCAAAGTGCATTGAAAGCCCCCAGGTCAACTGATCCTTGTATTTTTCCATTATATTTACCTGCAATACCTGTTGTGCTTGTAGGTTTTCAGTGTTAAGCTTTGCTAGAATTGGTAACACAAGAATATCTTGCACCAGTATGCCTTATCTCAACAAAATCCTGGAGTATCAGTGTTTATTCAGAGATGAAGAAACCTTGCCTGTACAAATCAAAATGGAGCCTTCTCCAATTTGGAAAAACCTCCTTAAAAATCCAAAAATAGGCACTGCTAACACTAATTGTATTCTCCAAATTCAGACCTCATCAAGCTCTTCATGTCGCCCATATTCAAATGTTCACTGCCCCCCCCCCCCCCCCCCCCCCCCCCGCAAGCTGAAGTGGCTTCCTTGCTTCCTCATCCCTCGTCCTCCACCTTGATCCAATTCCTCCTCTCCTCGCGCCCCGCCCCCCCCAGCTTCTAACTTTGCTTGATGTGAAGACTGCCCTTTGTTTTGACTTCATGTGTGCAATGCCATGGGAGTTCAACTAGTGGTTTTAAAAAGATTATTAATACAGCTGATTACACCTACTGTTGAATCTGTTTTCCTTTCATTGTGTTGAAATTTAAGTTCTGATCTGTGTTATTGGTGCCATTTGATTCAGATTCCCGGAGACTGGCATCTCTTGGCTGCCAGTGTTTACTGTGCTAAATCCTTATCCCAGCAGCGGATGTGTCGACCCAGATTTTCATGTGTACAGGTATCAGTATTGCACACCAGGCAGTGAGAATCTGGCCATCTGGTTGGCTATCTAACATTTAAACTAACTCCCACTGTTAACAGTAGAATTCTGAGATTGTTGTAAAACTGAGTTTGGCTTGCTTTTAAGTTTTTTTTTGAAAAATAGGGAGTTTTTATATTCTGTATTTTATGCATAATTTCCATTTTTCTCCCTCCTCTCCTGAAGGTTCCATAGGTGGCACCACCCTCCAGTACCTCGCAAAGCTAGCTGCTCTCAATGTGTAAGCCTGGACATGCTATGTATGTAAACATGACCTTATTTTAAGTCCCAACTTAGACAAGCAATGAAAGGGGTGGGGAGGGGGAAGAGAAGATAATCCAGTCTAGTCATCATTTATAAACTGAGTATTTGGAATACTGGGGTAGGAGCGGTTATCATTTAGACCTGATAAATTGTTCTGTTCATAGCATTCTGCGCATAAAGCAGCCATTTTGTGATTTTCTAAGGATGTGGAAAACTGAGACGTTATGTTGATCAGAAACATAAAAAAAAAAGTCTACAGTTCATGTATTAGATTGTCCACTTCTCATTTGACTTACAATGGGCAAACATTTCTTGTAAATAAAAGTCAGCCGATCTTAGCTGCAGCGCACACTGGTTGCGATGGTAAGGTGTGGCCTTTAAGACTCAAAACCCAGAGGATGATCTGTCAGTTGTGTGATTGCTCTGCGTTTCACATGCATTCTGTGAAGCAAGGTTTGAACCAAATTCCTAATTGTATTTTAATGAGTTTATGAAACTGTTCTTCAGCCATCTTTAGGAGCCTTAAATTTACCTTGAATGCAGAAGGATATGTGCATTTAGTTTTGAGATTGTGTTCTTGTGCTAATGTGAAAGTGCAGGTGTTGTTCTAGGTTTAATTTGCGTAGGAATTATAGCTTGAGGGACCAGTGTTGCTATAACCCTCTAAGGACTTCAGAAGTGTTCTGCAGTGCGTTTGAATATTACTACATTAGCATTTGGGTTCATGCAGAAAATACTGATTAAAAATCTTTGTTTTCCGTTCATAAAGATGACTGGGTTGCTCATAGTTTTGAAGGAAGCATTTTTGTGCAAAGTTGTTTTGAAGTCCTTTGGTGTGAATTCACGTCTTGCATCTGTCGATGTGATAGGTGTGGCTTCCTTGAAACTGCACAAAAGAAAAACAGCACTCTGCCTTCTAAAATGCATTTACTGGGACTGAAATGCATTTGCATCCCACTGCAGATATCTTTTTTGATCAAATCTAATCTGTTTATAGTTATAAGTATAAGCAAACTACATTGGAAATCTGAAATGAAAAATTCTGGAAATATGTAGCTGGGATGCTGTTAATTTCTTTTCAGTTGCTGACCTGCAGCGTATTTCCAGCATTTTCTGATGTATTTAGTTTTTTGTCTCTTGTCTTGTGTGACCATTGCACTGTATAGAAACGTTGAAAGTATTCATGTGGTTCTTAAGAATTGCTATCTAAATAAGCTTTTAAAAACTTTACAGTGTAAACTGTTAAACTGGTTCAGCATACATTGGTATCCGGGGGGCTCTGGGTTTGCTAAGTGCATCTTTTATGTGGGTTTTGAAAACAGTCATCTTTAGATCTTGGTAGATCATACCAAGACAGAGTTCCTGTTTCTTTCTAATGGAATGAATGTTAATTCAGGTACTGGTATTAACAAGTTGCACGATATAGTGTACAAATAATTAGATTTTCTGTCTAGTTGTAGAAATCCCCAATGTGGTGATTAGGTTCATTTTGCATGGGTCCAAATAATGAACTTGTAGCTACAGATACTTGAATCTCCAGTACCCAATCAACACAGCCGATGTCTAAATAATAAGTTGCACCTTGTTGTCCTGATGCAGAAATTGTCACATTCTGCCATTTGTTTTAATGAGCGTTGCGTTGCCTGTAACTGAGTCCTTAAAGAAAGATGGATCAGAATTTGTTTTTTATCCTCAAAGCTTAATGGTAATTTATAGGAATTATACTGTACCGTGAGCAATGTGGTTCAAATTTGTGGCTTCATTCAGGAGTAAGGTATGGGGTATTTGAGTTTGTACCCAAATTTTAAGTGAAAATTCTCCATGGGGGTAAGTTAGAGTTAATTTCAAACTGCGTTATTGTTGCATACATCAGATGAATAATGAGGTTTCTATCACAGCTTAACCAAGCTTCAAACTGAGGAAACTAGCTTTAAGCTATCCAGTTCTCAATGGTCCGGATTTTGCTGCCAAAATAACGGCGAGTTGAATGACACTCCCCATTATTAATGTGCAAATCGTCCAACAACTTGTGGCAAGGAAGAGATACCCTGTGAATTGCGATTCACCAGAATTTGCTTGACGATTTGTGTTGCTCCGCTGGCAGCTCGTCCTCAAACACTCGTGAGTTGCATGAAGTTGCTGCATATGTGCAGTAATTGCCAATTAAACTCTCCGTAGAAAATTACGGCTGCTACTTAACAGCGTAGGTACCTGTTTTAATTACAAGATTTATGTTCCTGCAATGCCACACTCAACTTTCCGGCCCAAAAAGGAAACAATTGAAACTACAGAGTCTCATTCCTACAGGTAGTAAATTGTTGGAGATTTTAAAAAATAAATCATTTTTTCCTTACTTTTCCTTTGTCTCTTTTCTCTCCATCCAATCTTTCTTTCCCTCTATTTCTCTTTCTGTACTTGATTTGAGACTCATTTACCTTATTTTCTTCTTTGTCGTTCCTTTGTTTCTTAATCCTTAAATCTCTGGTTAAGGAGATAGGCGGTTAGCAATGTTCCCCCTAACTTTTTTTGGATGCGCGGACCTTTTAAGGGGCTGTGCAACCCATTCACATTTTCGCGAAATTTAACATTGGGAAAGCCGACTACTGGCTGCGCAGGGCTGACAGACAGCTGCACGGTCGCGCAGTTTAGAGGGAAAGTTGGCGGTTGGTCCCATTGTTCACCAAGGTCCCAGATGCCCTGTTGCCCTCGCTGCGCCGTTATCAGCTTGCACATCCAGCAACTTGCAGGGCAAAAAATTTCAAACTGAAAGGTGAGGGGAAAATGCTTAACTGAGAACCCCATGAGATGCCCCACTCTATCAAAATCTGGGACATAATCTTAAAAGATTAGTTTGACCTAAACTGGTGGGTGAGCTCCGTAAGATGTATTCTCTCGGTTATGCTCAGCAAGAGCCTGATACAATAGTGCTGCTTTATACTGCAGGTATTGGTTTTGTATTGACACACTCAAGGTTGTCAAAATTCAAATTTCCTTCACATTAGCTGTTTCAAGCCACCATTGTGCTCCACTTTGTGTGACAGTGCAATATGAAAAGTGTGTAGCATTAAGACAGAAACTTCAAAATATAAAGTAGAGAGGTATTTAATCTTGGCAAACTGAGAACATGACTTCCTGAAAATTGGCATTTGTAAAGAGATCTGAAACATAGCTTGTGTGACCTGTGACCCTTAAGCATGCTGCAACAAACTGCTTGGCATCGAGCTGATTGCTAAGTCATTAGTATTTGATTTCTGGCCAGATGGTTGTGCATCCAGACTGACCCTGATTGACATTTGGAATTAGCTATCTTCATTTGGTTGGAATGGAAATGGTAAAGGAAGAAATCTAAGCTAACTAGATCATGGTTACGTTGTTGAATGTTGCAACTTGGAAAGAGGACACAGACAGATTTGAAACATGCCTCCTTTAGCCTTATCAAAAAGCTGTGTTGATGACCGCAAAGTCTCTAGCACATCTCTGGATGGAGAGGAAAGGACAGGCATGTACTGGAGCATCTTGGTGTTAGCCAGCAGACTGAAGGTAGTATTGAGGCTCAATATTGGGATTGTTCATCTGTACACTGGAAACCAACCGAGGCAGTGTTAGTATGCTTGTAGCACCTGGTGTTTAAACCTTGCTTAAAACAAATAATTTGCCGAATATTATGCTTGTATGCAGCTTCCACGAGCTGCTTCTGTAAAATTGATGTATCTTTGCTACTTTAAATTCTCTGGGTTAATATGGACCGAATGTTGTTTGAAAAATTAATGCACAGCTACGCTCTTTGAGACACTTGATTTCTTGTTGAAGACAGGAGATCAGGAAATAGTGCGAGAAACCTGTTGGTAAGAAATGGGTTGGTCAAACCCCACCCCCCTGCAACGCTATAATAAAATAAGATTGAGCAGGACACGCATAAGCTAATCATTGAGAGAAGGCCAGTGTGGTATAAAGAGATTGGCGTATTAACACGGTAAAGGTATTTGAGGATTGTGCCAGGCAAGGAATAATCCTGATGGCGGAATAAATCAATGTTTGAGAACATTTTGTTCGTGTGGAATCAACATAAAGTAAGACTGGGTATCCTTCTCCTAATGTCATTACTACATTAGTTGGATTCTGAGTTTATTAAACTCTTCCATGCTAGTCTACAGATTTAAAAATACAGTGCTGATCATTTTAAGGTGGGTTCTGATGAGTTTTATGCATGGTTGTCTAGCCTAGAGGTTCTTCCAGTTAGGTAAATTGAATAATTGAGGTTATTAAAAGGAATATAATCTGATAAATTTCACCACTTGCCTTTATTTAGCAAATACTGTATTTCGTGGCTGTTTATTCCTCAAAACATACTGTGCTCAGTCATCATGGTTCCTTCAATTTCCCCCTTATGGAATTATGAAGACAAGCATTATAATTGTGTAAAATGGATAACTTTTTAACACAATTGTTAAAATATAATATTGCACAGATTAACTCATTTAAGGTGGGTCCATTTTGTAAACCTTCTGATCTTGTGTGTTCTCTCTTTCAAAATGATGAGTTTAAGTGAAACTTTTATATCTGACCGTACATTGAGCAAAGGGTGTATTCCAGGTTTTCACAATTTTGGTGCAGAAAGTCACCTCTTTGTTGTCAGGAGACTGAAGCGAAGTAAGCTTGGACAGTCTGAATTTAGTCCCAATGGGCATGGGCCAAACCACAGAACTGCTCTCAATGCACTACTAAATTGGTAATTTCACTTAGAGTGGGAAATTGAAAAATTCACACTAGTGCCGTTGGATTATTGTTGTGCTTTGGGGCAGAGAAGAAGGAAAAGGAAGTACTCGACGCTGTAGCTTGATGTTAGAAAGCAGAAGTATTCCATTCTCCAAAACTGACAGTGACAGACTTTGCCTTAGATGCAGAATAAACAGTCAGTTCTATTTTACAATATTGTGTAATCTCTAAGTGAAATGAATGAGGATCTACATTCAGCAAGTAGAAAAATGTTTTTTTTTACTAGTACTAAAATTCTTTGAGTACAAAAAATCACAACCTTGTAGTTTATGTGGATTTCTTTACATATTAAATGGATAATCAGTAATTAAAATTAAATTTTTTTCTGAACATTTCAACTTTATGCTTCATATTTGATTTCTTGACCTTTTGGCTGAAGGTAATCTAGACTAAGTTGCAGTCAGACTAGTTTTCTTGAAGGCCCTGACCCTTAGATAGACTCCAACAGAGTCCTCAGGTGCTTTGCTCAAGTGGCCATTAATATGTGAGCCACAGTAGGCTGTTTGATCATGGAGTGCATCACCAGGCAAGCCCAATTCTATTTTTAAGAACCAAATTGTTTTAAAGCGTTACATTAGACTGGTTTAAAAACTTTCCAGAATGGTGGCTGTTATACAGTGTCCATCAGTTAACCTATTCTTAAGCCGAATATTTCACCTTTGATTTAGAGGGTTTTTGGAGGTTGTGATACTTTATTTACTTTGCTGTGCTGCATCGATGGCACTCTTGACATCAGGTATGCTGTTACCTCCAGAATGAGACCTGCATGCCAATGTAAATATCACCTTTTTGAAAGCAAAAAAAATGTTGTGTTTTCTGGATGCACAACCAGGGCGCATAGATTTAAATTAAATGGTAGAAGGAATAGAGAGGAGTTGAGAAATCTTTTCACCCAGAGGGTGGTGGGGGTCTGGAACTCACTACCTGAAAGGGTGGTAGAGGCAGAAACCCTCATCGCATTTAAAAAGTACTTGGATATGCACTTGAAGTGCCGTAACCTACAGGGCTACGGACCAAGAGCTGGAAAGTGGGATTAGGCTGGATAGCTCTTTTTTGGCCGGCACAGACATGATGGGACGAATGGCCTCCTTCTGTGCCGTAAATTTCAATGATTCTATGGCTAAGCCCATCGATTTAGAATTTGAGAATCAAGTCAGTTTGCACAGCTGTTGGGATAATTTGTGGACTTTTGTGCAGCACTAGTTCTTTTGGGGAAGAATTGACAGGGAAAGAAGAAAATGGAAGAATTTTTAAACTAAGTACTTTAATGGTTTGTCATGGTGTAGTTTAAGTAATTGTAATTTAATTGCTGTACTGCACTTTAGTACTATTGTGCAAGAGCATTTTATTGAGCAACACTTTTTTTAAATGGTGCTGCAATGTTACTCTCCAGCTTTCTAAATTTTTATTGGCCTTGGCATCAAGGTTTTGGGAATGTGTAGGGTTGGGTAATTATTGGCAGACTACTGTATTTACATATCCAAATAAGCGGGGCCTCTCCAGATGAATTCTGCGGCATGAGAATGTAGATTCTGTGGCATCTCTGTCCATGGTTGGGGACCATCTCAATAAGTAAAACTATATTGAGATGTCTCCCAACCCTGGGCAGATCTGCTGAAACGAAATTGGCCAGTTACCAATGGCATCTTATGTTACTGTGATCACAGCTCACTGTCTGTCCTCATCATCCTTGACCTTTCCACAGCCTTTGACACAAGTCAGCTACTCCCTTATTCCTTTGTTTCTTCTCCACAGAGCATCCCTGTAGATCTGCTGTCTCTTGGTGCCCCTTCTACCTTTCATACAACAAACATTACATCACTTCAAAGAGTTTCTCGTGTCCACATGGTTATCTCTGATGTATCCTCAGGTTCCATCCTTGGCCCCCTTCTATCAATTACACATCACCCTTTGACAATTGTGTCCGTAAGCAAAGAGTCAGATTTCACACACATCATCCAACTTTGCCTCATCTCCTCCATTGACCCCCACAGTTATCGTCATGTCTCCAAATGCCTATCCAACATGCGGACTTGGTTGACCCAAAATGTCCGTAGCTATTCTCTTTGACTCTGATAAATACATGTGCACTTCTGGCTTCAACTACAATCTCTCGCCCAGCTGCCAATTCTAATGGAGCCACGGAAGCTAAACTTGAGAAACCCATTGAACTGTGCCACCTGTAAGTCCATGTCAGAAAATGAGAGATACACTAACCAAACTGAACAGCAGCTGAGCCATTTTTCTACATCAATTCAAAGTTGGAAAGAATGTGTTTTGGACTTCACCTCAAGCCATAAAATCTCCAGCTGTGTAATCATGTGGAGCCAAAATGTACTAAAGTGATAAGTTATGCCATCAATACAATTTCCTGTTACTAGAACATTGACCACACCTCGCTGATCTACTCAGTCAATTGGCCATTGCCATACCGATGAAGATGACCAAATTTTATATCGGTGTTGTGTGACAGCGCCAGAGGTGGAATCTGTAGATCTGCTCCATGCTTGCCAATGCTATTCTTGAGTAAGTCATTTTCAGATTGGCTGTTAGAATTTCTCTTATGCATTGCACCATGGTTCATCCTCTGATCAAAGAAAGAAGGGTGAAGTCAGAGCCTTGTATAATGGAATTCCCAAGTCTATTTAGAAGTAATTCCTTTTCTTAAAAAAACTTGTTTTCTTAAATCTGATGAATGTTGAATTCTAAAATGGTTAGATGTTGGAAAGCAGAGTTAAAATTTTAACCAATGATGCATTTTTGCAGATGGCAACTCCATCCAGATGTTGAGTAAACAGCAGCATACACATTCAGTGCCTTATAAAGGGCCTTTGTTTTTACAAGATGACGCCGTGAATTCTTGAACACTGAAATGTCAGTTGCAGCAACAAAAGAAATGACAATTATACAGGCATTGTATGCTCCTTGCTGAATCTCGGGGGACCATTGACACAAAAATTACAGTAATTTTCTTATTTCAAAAGGTAATTTGCCAAGTTTAAAAATAAAAGATATAGAGCAGCCTGTGGATCTAACATAATATTGGGCTCCAAAGACATTTGAACTTGAATCATAACTTGCATTGTTCAGATTTCTCACTTGAATTGGTAACTTTTTTATGTTGATTGCCACTGGACTGTAAGAAATAGTTTTACATCATAATAGAGTAACCTGTCAGAACAACACTGATTGCAACTGTAGAGAAGTCCACAGCCCGAACATAACCATAGTTCTGGCTGATAAAGCAAGCATGGTGACATAAGATGCAAATGGGAAGTATTTATTTGCTGGAGAATACATATAGAATCATAGAATGATACAGCACGGAAGGAGGCCTGTACCGTAAACATTGAGATTTTTTTTTAAATCACCCCTATTTTGTACAAGGCAACAAGAGTGACTGTTGTCATTGTTCTATGCAAGTCAATTTAACAAAAGTCTAGGAATTGTTTTTAAATTGTCTGAAATTTTAAAAAACCTTAATTTTAAATTAATCTTGGAAACCATTCAATTTAAAAAAAAAATTACAGCAACATTTCAAGAGAATCATTGGTCATTAACCCATTTTCCTATGTGATCTCACGGAGGGTTTAAGACTTTTTTTAAAAATCCATTGCCTCTATGCCATAGACTAAATTAATATTG
The DNA here is from genome assembly GCA_030390025.1 of Squalus acanthias. NCBI lineage: Eukaryota > Metazoa > Chordata > Chondrichthyes > Squaliformes > Squalidae > Squalus > Squalus acanthias. Next base: position 3,793,377 of record CM059440.1, read on the forward strand.
GGTAGAAAGCACAAGGAGCATCTATTCCTTTAAGATGCCCCCTGTTCCTGCATGATAGCCTTCAATTCTTTCTGCTCTTAGAATTGACTCCATTTTAAAATTTTACAGTCCGTTTGATGGAATAATCCCTGGATTTCACAAGTTTTTATTAAATCCTGGTTTGATTGTTCATTGTATGAATGTCTTGTCTTTAATGTGCCGTCTTCCATTGGATCACAAATTAACTAGTGTGAGTAGAGTAAGAAGCCAAAAGTGTTAAATGGAACAGCATGCCAGTGGTCGCAAAAGAGATCTAGGTGTTATAGTGAATAAATCTGTTCCTGCTTAGCTGCAGTAAAAAGCCAAATAAAATGGATTGTATTAGAGGGAGGGACTGCTGCGTTTGTTGGTCAGATCCATTTGGTGTAGAGTGCAGTTCTGGTTAGCTAATAACGATTCTATTGTCTTTGAGGGTGTACAGGTAGCAAATAATTATTGGTATCTGGAATTTAAGCTAACAGGAAAAGTAAGGCCTATTTACTTTGGGGGGAAAAATGAGTATGAAGTGATGTCATTAAATTTTTCAAAATTATGAAAAATTTAATCAAAATTAGAACTGCTTTTTGATTGTTTATCTATATTGCTTTATGGAGCTAATATATTGATGATAGATACGTAACTGAATTGAATATTCAACATTCTGAACTACTAAAGACTTTGCCTAAGTTCCTGCTTGCGTCAGCGTGGCTCTGTCAGAAGATTGTGGGTTCAAGCTCCATTATTGAAGAATGCCTAAGCTAGGCTGAGATTTCAGTGCAATACTACGGAGTGCAGCATTGTTGAATGCCTTGTCTTTTACATAGAAACATAGAAACTAGGAGCAGGAGTAGGCCATTCGGCCCGTCGAGCCTGCTCCACCATTCAATACGATCATGGCTGATCATCCAAATCCAGTACCCTGTCCCTGCTTTCCCACACAGAATCCCCATCGAGCCTGCACCGACACATATCCCACCCTATCCCCGTAACCCCACGTATTTAATTCCCCCTAACATATCCCATCCTATCCCCGTAACCCCACATATTTAATCCCCCCCTAACACTAAGGGTCAATTTATCATAGCCAAATCAACCTAACCCGCACATTTTTGGACTGTGGGAGGAAACCGGAGCACCCGGAGGAAACCCACGCAGACACGGGGAGAATGTGCAAACTCCACACAGACAGTCACCCGAGGCCGGATTCGAACCCGGGTCCCTGGCGCTGTGGGGCACCAGTGCTAACCACTATGCCACCGTGTTGCCCATGACATTTTGGATGACATTATTAAACAACGGCCTGTTTGCCTGTCCCCAATTCCCTTGCTCACCCCAACTTACTCTTGAACACCCCATCTCGTAGTTTTTTTCCAATCTTTTCCTCCATCACCCCGTTGCCCCCCCCCCCAAAATGCCATCTCTGCTCATTGTATCCATGAGTCCACCTCCTGCTCCCTTGACCCCATTCCCTCTAAACTACTGACCACCCAACTTCCCTTCTTGGCCCCCATGCTAGCTGACATTGTAAATAGTTGCCTCTCCTCCAGCGCTGTCACTTTCAAAACTGCCGTCATCGCCCATTCATCAAAAAAAAACACCCTCTCCCCTCTGTCCTTGCAAGCTACTACCCCATCTTAAACTTCCCTTTCATCTCCAGTCCTTGAATGTGTTGTCTCCCAGATCCATGCCTATCTCTTCTACAGCTCCCTGTTTGAATCCCTCCAATCAGATTTCTTACCCCACAGTAGCCAAAACTGTCCTAGTTAAAATTACAAACAACAATGTGACTGTGACCATGCATTACCCCTCCTTGACTTCTATGCAACCTTTGAAATGGCCAATCATGCCATCCTTTAGCGACTCGCCTGTTACCTGGCTCAGTGGGACTGCCCTCGCTCGGTCTCACTCTTGTCTAAATGCTCATAACTAGAGCTTCTCTACTAATGGTTTCTCTTCCCATCCCTGCACTGTTTCCTCTGGTGTCCCCCAGGGATCTATCTTTGCCCCACTACTTCCCTCGTCTACATGCTGCCCCTTGTCAACACCATCCACAGACATGGGCTCAGCTTCCATGTGTACTCTGGCACTCAGTTCTAGTCTCCACCATCTCTCTTGACCTCTCCATTACCTCTTTCCTGTCAGACTGCTTGTCTGAGGTGCAGGTGTTGGATGAGCTGCAGTTTCCCCCAGATAAATGTTAGGAAGACCAAGGCCACCGTCATTCACCACCGCCATAAATTCCATACCCTTGTCACCAGCTCCATCTCTATCCCGTGCCACTGTCTTGGGCTGAACCAGACTGCTCGCAACACCAGCATCCTATTCGACCCTGGGCTGAGCTTTCGACCCCTTTTCCTTTTGATCACATACTTGTCTACTTCCATCTCTCTAACATCTGCTCCTACCTCAGCCCATCTGACACTAAAACCCTCACTCTCATCTTCAAACTTGACTATCTCTGTGCTCTGCTGCCTGGTGCCTCATCTTCCACCCTCCATAAACTTCAGCTCATCCAAAGTTCTGCTGCCAACTCCCACTCATCCGTCACTCTTGTACTTGCTGTCCTGATTGATCCTGATCCCCTAACTTCTCAACTTTAAAATTCTCATCCTTGTGCCCAAGGCCCCACCCCTCGCTATCTCTGTAACCTTCTCCAACTTTACAACCGCCTGCCCCAAACTCTCCGCTCCTCTTACTTTGGTCTCTTGTGCGTCCCCCACTCTATTCACCCCACCATTGGCAACTGTGCCTTTAGCTGCCTCAGCCATATGCTTTGAAATTCCCTCCTTAAAATTCTCTGACTCTCCGTGCCCCCTCTCCTCCTTTTAAGCCCTCCTGAAAACTTACCCCTTCAAATAAGCTTTTGCTCACCCCTCAATATCTCCTTTTTTCCTACATTACAAAAGTGACTACACTTCAAAAAAGCTTCATTAGCTGTAAAGTGCTTTGAATGTCCTGAAGACATGAAAGGTGCTGTTTCTTTCTTTGGTACAGGGTCCATGTTTCTCCCCTACACTGCCGTGCATCACTTTGGGGCTTGTTTCTACATTAAAGGTGGTATATAAACGCAAGTAGTAGCAGGAGTAAAAGATCCCATGGCACTATTTGGAGAAACCAAGGAATTCTCTTGGTATCCTGGCCAACATTTCTCCCTCAACCAGCATCACCAAACCAAAACAAAACAGATTAACTGATCATTCATTTCATTTTCTGTTTGAGGGACAGTGCTGTGTGCAGTTCGGCTGCTACATTGCCTACAAAAAATGACACTTTCAAAAGTAATTCATGGATTGTGAAGTGCTTTGGGGCACCTTGAAGTGTTAAGGCCGTGTATAAAAGCAGGTTTCCTTTAGCTTTTCAAGGCAGCAAAGACACCTCTGAAGAGTGGTTAAAGCTTTACCTCATGACTGAAATTCTGTAGTGCATGCCACCATTCATTATTATCCATATAACAATGTTTTTACTTTTTTAATGAAATGATATGCAATTTGTACTTCATATCTGTGGGTGATTAAGGGGCTGTAATCTGTTTTGAGGTTAACATCTGAGCCCTTTTCTTAGAAAAGAGGCCTATAAATGCCCCATTATCTCTTTGAATAACATAAGCCTATATATTTATTTTAAAATAGCTGAGGGGCTGCTTAAAACGGAAAATAAAATCAAAAGGCTTGGTCTTGACAGTCATTCCTGGTTGTGAATTTCAGGTTTCCCAGCAGTACTGCAAGCAGTGATGCTATGAGGTTTTCTTCTCAAGGATACTGGTGAATGTATACCTCTCCTAACATGGTCTAGACTGACACTTGTGTGGTTTTACAGCCACTTTCTCCAGAAGGCGATTCTTTCTTTAAAATGATCAGGGCTCAAGAGAGTCACGTTAGAACATTAAAAGGAACACCAGTTTTAGCTGAACAGAGGGTGGATTCGTTCCTATAGAGTGCCAGCCACTCCAAGTTGTTTCTATACTCCTGGTGAGATGCTATAGTATGACAGCTGAGAATCCCTGAAAACTAGACTCCCGTTCCTCATTGTCAGGAAAGGTGTGAGGATTGGGAGATGTGAATGTGTTTTTGTACAGTACCATAAAGTTTCCTCCATAATGTACCTTTGAATAGAATTTGTTAAATAGTTCAAATAGAAAATAGAATAAGAAATTGATTGGTTAGACTTTAGCAAATGATTCACAACTTTGCTCACCTTATGGACAGCGTAGTAATATTTGGGTCAGCTTCCTAACGCCTGACGCACTTCTTAGATCCTCTTTATTTTATCCCATAGCTATCTGTCATACTCCAGTCACTTGTTCACATTCAAATGACTGGGAGGACTGACATTGAGAGAGCTTGTATAATTCTGTCTGTTGGAATAGAGCACTCATATTTTAATGCAGTTATTTTATCCAATTGTTTTAGGTTTCCTTTTGAAATTGTGAAATCTTTTTTAATTTGGTCTAGGAATGTGGGGCAGTGCTGGCAAGTCTCAATTATTGCCTATCCCTTGTTTTGAGAAGGTGGTGCTGAGCCTTCTTGGAATGCTGCCGTCTTTGTGGTGATGGTGCCCCTATAATAGTATTATGCAGGGAAGTCAAGGATTTTGGCCCATGCTGAAACATCACTACACAGTGCTGTGGCATGGTGTGAAGCTCAGTTAATATCTACTCTTTTATGATGCCTGCCAGTGCTTCAAAGAAATATGTTTTGGCTGAAATGCACAATGTTCCATTAGATTTATATTATGTTTATACCACTACAGTATACTTGTGTATACAATACAGGAAACTCTTTGGTATCCGGCACCTACGGGACCGGGATGGTGCCGGTTGATTAAAAATTCCGGATAACGAAGGGACATGGAGGTACAAGAGCCCAGATCACTCAGCCGCAAGTGCTGGAGCCCAGATCACTCAGCCACAAGTGCAGGAGCCAGGGTTACACAACCAGAGGTGCAGGAGCCAGGGTTACACAACCAGAGGTGCAGGAGCCAGGGTTACACAACCAGAGGTGCAGGAGCCAGGGTTACACAACCAGAGGTGCAGGAGCCAGGGTTACACAACCAGAGGTGCAGGAGCCAGGGTTACACAACCAGAGGTGCAGGAGCCAGGGTTACACAACCAGAGGTGCAGGAGCCAGGGTTACACAACCAGAGGTGCAGGAGCCAGGGTTACACAACCAGAGGTGCAGGAGCCAGGGTTACACAACCAGAGGTGCAGGAGCCAGGGTTACACAACCAGAGGTGCAGGAGCCAGGGTTACACAACCAGAGGTGCAGGAGCCAGGGTTACACAACCAGAGGTGCAGGAGCCAGGGTTACACAACCAGAGGTGCAGGAGCCAGGGTTACACAACCAGAGGTGCAGGAGCCAGGGTTACACAACCAGAGGTGCAGGAGCCAGGGTTACACAACCAGAGGTGCAGGAGCCAGGGTTACACAACCAGAGGTGCAGGAGCCAGGGTTACACAACCAGAGGTGCAGGAGCCAGGGTTACACAACCAGAGGTGCAGGAGCCAGGGTTACACAACCAGAGGTGCAGGAGCCAGGGTTACACAACCAGAGGTGCAGGAGCCAGGGTTACACAGCCACAAATATACAGTATACGGAAGCCTCAAAACCTACTCCTGAATTTTGCCGGTTATTAGAGAATTCCGGATAATTAGGTGCCGTTTAAACGAGAGTTTCCTGTATGTAGGTAATCAGCAACTATTTAAAAATTTTCACTAATTGTTGTCCCGTTATTCCTCTCCTAGAGGTGATGACTAATGTTGGTTTATGGAAGAAAGACAGACAGACTTGCAGTTATATAGGACCTTTCATGGCCACAGGACATCCCAAAGTGCTTTACAACCAATGAAGTACTTTTGAAGTGTAATTGCTGCTGAAATATAGGTAACGCAGCAGCCAGTTGCGCACAGCCAGCTCCTACAAACAGAAATGAGATAATGACCAGATACTGTTTTTAGTGATGTTGGTTGAGGGATAAATATTGACCAGGACACCAGGGTGAACTCCCCTGATCTTCAAAATAGGACCATGCGATCTGTTATGTCCACCTGAGAGGGCCATGTACAAAATGGCTGTGAACTTTGTGCAATAAATGCACATTTTAAATTAAGAAACTAACCATCAATTTATTGTAATGCATCGGGAAGAAATTCTAATTGCTTTGATACACAAAATATTAACTGGCAATGGGAGACCAGTGGGAGTTGGGGCATCCAGCCATTTTTTTTCACTTTTGACCTGCCATTTGAGTATTGCAGCCACCAAAATCTAATGGTGCAGCACCAGGCGATCAATTAACTGCTCTGCTGGCTCCCAGCCTTCCCAAGCAGCTGCATGCAACTCTTAACTGCTGGACCTACCACATACCTGAGAGCTCAACAAAAGTGTTTTGCCCATCACAACCAACCATAGAGGTAGCACTAAAGACACTATGTCCTCAACCGCCAGTGATCCCACCAGAAGCAGTCTCGAGTAGCGCTGACAAATTAGAATCATTACAGAGCCTGGCTGCATGTTTGGGAGTGGGATTAATCAGCTCTGCAGTGCCAGCTGATACTTGCTGACAGAAGTAATTGAATGCTGCTGGAGAGGTTGGAATGGAGTGTGTGCGCAGAGAGGCAATCAGCAGCATGCTGCTCATTATTTGCCAATTACCTATGGGGATCCTGCAATTGCGGTGGATAATTGAGCTTTACTGTAGTTGGATAGAATGTAACCATCTTTATATTTTAATTCATGTTAAATTGCAACTATGCTTGTTCTCTTTATATTGTGTGCAGATACAATTGTTTTATGTATTAAAAATATTGTGCCTATAATGTAATTCTAAAGCACTTCAAATCACCATTTATGATTAGCTTCTATTTCCTTTTAATTACTGAAATATACTATGTTGAAGTTTATTTTTAAAGTTGGAGCTGTGAGTCAGCTGTGGGTGTGACTTGTTGGAATATTTGCCTCGAGTTGAAAACTGCTGGTAGGTGTAATGGGTTTCCTCCATATTTTTCTTGTGCTCCAGTGTCAAAAGTAGAATGTTGTTTTAGCCTTTGGGCATAAATTCTGGTTCCTGAAGGGTTACTTTGTATTCTCATCATACAAGGTCAAATTTACCATATCCTGGGAGCAAAAGGGTATAAGGTGGGGAAGGACTACCTTCCATTGACTGTCAGTCTGATGACTGCTGCCTCTCCATGGATCATAACTTAAAATTCTAGAACAGATTTCGGGAAGATAATTAGTTGACATCAACTTCTAAATTTGCAGAGGGCATTGTTCATTTGTTTGCTTGCTGCTTCTGCTCTTGGAGAAAATATACCAAGAGATATCAGGGTAAGATGCATCAGAGCAATCACACCACCCCTCATCCTTGATGCTTTCACAAAGAGCATACTAGCTGTGCCTAACTCGTACTCAGCAAAGTGATTGGTATTGCATCCTCTGTTGAGTATCACTATAGTTGGGTCTAGAAGTCCAATGTTTTTTTGCTAACCCACGGATCTCCGGCCTGCTGTATCTGACATTTAGCCCTAAGCTTTCAAAGCAGCAGAGATCTGTCTAGGATGTACAGGCTTTAGTACCCTTCAGCAGAACACTTATTACACAGCCTCCCTATTGGATAGTAGAAGTTAAGAATGAATAGAAGAATACTTGTATTATATAGCTTCTTATTGTGTCAAAACCCCTTGAAGTTTTTTATTCAGTTAATTAATTTGCAATGACTTGTATGCACAAAAGTCTGCCCCGCAAGCTTGTGAATCCCATTATAGCACATAAAAGCATACTGTGTAATCAGTGGGGTTTTTTCTTCAATTTTATTCCCTAATGAAGGTGACTTATTTGGGGTAAGGTTCCGCAGGTCCCAGCAGCCCTCCTGCGACCCATTCCAATAGCATTCTTCATGGGTGAGCTTGGGTTTTATTGGTAGAATATTTGTCCATTACTGCAGCAGAGCAGGATACACCTGTGGCACTTCAATTGACTAGTCACAGGTCTTGTGTAACAAGGAAGGATCAATTTAGTCATTGCAGCAGGAGAAGCAGACCTAAGTCGGGCTTCAATTGACTGCCTGGTCACTGCATGTCAGGTGATTAACACTGTAACCACGGGTGCTTGTCGGGCGCAGTATAATGACACTCCTCGAATAGCCACAATCGGAGGAAACTCGACATTCCAGCCTGGGGGGGTTGTGGCCAGTTTTGTGGGTGGGGACGGCTTTGGGCGAATGGGCTTTTATACCAGCGTAAAAGATCGCGGATACTCCAGCGTAAAATGGGTATGGACGCAGCTCACTTGCCCTTATAATTCTGAAATCTTTAACACTATTTCATTCGATTCCGCCAAGATTAAGCTGATATCTGGGTGGAAATCATGTGAAAACTTCAGGCCAGCATCTCCTTTGTAGTCTCGCTAACGAGCTGAGGAGTTGCAGTTTGTATACATTCCAGTCCGGGATTTGCAGTTGTAATGACTACGAAACTGTCAGTGTTCACTGTCATTACAACTGTGAAACTGACAGCAACTTCTGTCATCCGCACATGCGCAGTTAAACATGCAAATCCAGAAGTTGCTGTCCACCGTTCCCTGCTCCTCCACAGGGTTGAAGAGCCCACAGACTCCAATCAATTGAAATCACTGAACTGACGAGAACTTCCCTTTGACGCTGTAATATCACTTAAAAAAAAAACTCCAAAAAAGTTAATCCTTGTTCAGTGAGGTGTAACTGGGTTTTTAACAGCGTACTGAGTCATAACTACTGCTGAGCAACCGTTCTGGCAATGAAAAACTAATATATTTGAGGAATGTCAAATTTTTTCCATTATGATAAAATTCCTTGGTTTTTAATTTTTAAGTTTGTTTATAATCTTTCAGCTTCTATCTTAATCACCTATGTATGTCACGATCTTTATTTTGCTCTCTAAATTGATTAAAAAGAGAAGGATAATCAGTGCATTTTACTTCCTGGTTTAGCTACATTAGTGTTAAACTTTGAAACCGTTTAAAATTAGAAATACGAAAGATCGAGATTGTAAATGTGCTAATTGAATTTTTCTCAATCTTGATGAAGATTGGGCATATTCCAGATCTAGTCATAATTTATCTTGGGAATTTAGCATATGTAGACATCAGTAAAGCGCATATAACTAAAATAATTTGTCTACATCATACCTGTTGACATTTTGTGGAGAGAACCAGTTTGATGGGCTAGCTTGCCTTTTCTCATTCCATATACGTTATGCTGTTCAGCAAGACCTGTTGTCATAACAAAAGCTAATTTGAATGCAACTTTGGAGAATGTTTGCAAGGCACCAAACATTTGCTTCTATCTCAAAACATTGTATGGTTGGCTTCTCCTACTGTTCCTAACCAGACCTTCCTGAAGCATGTTACTTTGGGAGATCAATTCATATGTGAAGAAGAGAGAATTTCATTTCTCAAACTCTTTCTCTCTCCTCCTCTCCCCCCCCCCCCCCCCCCCCCCCCCCCAACCCTAATCCCTTCAGAAGATAATGACTCATGACGTACTGTAGTTCCATGGGTGTTGGCAGACCTGTACCTTGTTGAATTGGCCATTTCCTGCATGAAACTAGATAGTGCTAGGCTGTTGTTGTGAAGAAGAGCATTGAATCTAAACCTGATGCCCTCATTCATCATTCACATATGCACTTTTTAACAGTGGTCATTTGATAGCAATCAAGGTTAAGGAGTCCTTGTGTTTTTTTCTTTCTTTCTCCTCAACTCTCTTTCCCCCCCCCCCCCCCCCCCCCAAAAAAAAAACCCCAAAATATCCAAGGACAATGCTGACATAAGGAATCAGGAAGAGGATCTTTATACTGACTTAATAGGAAGGTGTATGGCATCTTCAAATATCACTTGTGGTCAAGAAATGGTAAAGCTACTAAACAAGATATCGCTGAATTGATTTTGTTGAAGACAAAATATCTGCTCAGGATTGTGTTCATTTTTGTAGTTGACAAACAGAAGGAATGGTAGTAACTCTTTAATCTTACCTGGATGCCGAGGATAGGAGCGTAGTAATGTATCGGTTGGAAGAGACCATTGCGGTCCAACTGGCAAAGTACGTTTAAAAAAAATTATACTATTCTAGAGCTCATACCCCTCAGTTGCTTTTTCTACCAAATATCTATCCAAGATGCAGATATAACAGAAAGCTGTAAGTGGAAAAAGCTTTCTGTGGCACTAAGAGTTCCATTATAGGGCTCAAGATGCCTAACTTGAATGATAAACTGCTGCAATCACCCTTTTCATTGCGTGCTTTACAATAGTTCTTCGGCAGGTGGGGGACGATCTGCATTTTAGTTTGTATGGAATGTGTAAGGAGTAAGTGGCATTTTGTTAGGACATTTTCATGACCAGTGTTTCGCTCTAGCGGATTTTTTTTCTGCCCCTGGTTTGCTACAGTTTGTTCGTGAGCTTGCGCAGTTGTGCTTTCCTAGGTCCAGAGTGAGAAGGGGTTGTTTCTCCCATTTAATCTGAGGTTAGCATTTTGAACAGCATCTTGTGGACAAAATCTGAAAGCTAATGTTTAGAATATGCTTTTAGAAATGTGATGTTTTCTAGAGGTAGTCATAGCAAAGGATCGTGTGCTTGTTTTCACCCTGCATGTGTGTGTGTTGCTGCTGTACCTGTAGCTAATTTAAAAAAATTAGTCCGAGCCGAAGTGCTGTACTGGATGGAGGGAGTAATGCTTGTTTCAGGGCTGTTAACTTTAGAGACGAAAGCATGCTGGAGCTCAAACCTTTACAGTATGGATAGTTTGAAGAGACTATTTCAGCTTGCTAAAACTTCACTGAAATTCAGACATGGCACAGGTGCTGTTTCTGCTGAAGTTTGACCAGTAATTCTGTAACTGGTCACTCATAACTTGTGATCAGCTGAAAAGTAAGAAGGCAATGATCTTGTGCCGTGAAGTAGCGGGATCTGCACTGATTCAGCAATTCTGTGAGCAGATTAAGTATAAAATCAAAACTCAAGCAAACCAGATAGGGCATACATATAAAGAGTGACCATTTGGGGGGGGGGGGGGGGGGGGGGGGGGAATTATGGAGCCAATCTGGAGATTGAGCAGTCTGGTATTTCAGTAATTACTAGGCTCAGACTACATCCGTTATTTCCAGGCTCAGTTTTCAGTAATGCTTCACTTAAGCTTGCCCATCTGCTCCCAGCATGCACACCCTGTTCAGTTGGACATGTAATAGTACATGTTTGTAATGAGGTGGCTGGCATTGGGAGGGGATCAAAAAGATTGTGTATTTAAAAAGTTCTGTAGAACAGTCGAATATTGAACTTGTATCACAGCATTGAAGTCAAGCAGTCAGTCGATTGAGTTTTATCAGTGCCAACAAATGGAGTGCCATCGCAAGTAACCAGTTAACATTGCTTAAGATTTTAAATATCACTGTTACATTGTTGGAGTTACTGTAATTGCTGGACCAAGTGACAACTTATAAATATTAAGCAATTGGTAAATTTGCAATTGAATTTTAAGGAAGGATAGCTTGGTAACCTCTCCACTGTGATTTATCTAGGCCTCTGCTGGAGTTTTTGGTGCAAACTCTAACTACATGTAAATTGTAGTCATTTTAACTTTCATTGTGAAGTGTAATTGGCTAACTTGCGTTGTCGCCTGGGATAAATTCAAAATACTTATTTTTGAAGCACAGCGCAACCCTTTGCTTTGGTCCAAAAATACTGTAATACCTTATTTGTGCTGTGACCCGACTCCCGCATAATTTGAATTTGCTGGTTCATGGAGCATTTTGTTAGGACGCTATCGTGACCTAACTTTGTCAATGCCATGAATCAGAAAGCACAAACTGAATAAATGCCTCTGCTCCACTGCCAGCTCTGTGCAGCTGTTTTACCTCTACCTATCCTGCTGTGCTAGTTCTCGCTCACCAAAGGATATATAAAAGTCAAAATAAACTTTGCACATGTTGATATATTTAAACCTCTAGCTGATGGCTATGTTTGGTATCTTAAATAAATTTTAAAATATAATTTAAACAAGCTTTTATATTTGAGTGACTCTTAAATATTTGTGTCTCTGCGCACTTTTCCTACAGAGTGGTATCAAAACTAATTTCTGGACTACGCACTCATGCATGTGATCTCTCGCCTCTGGACTTTGTATGTTGGCATCACTGTATGGTGGGGAGTGTAGTTTCTACCCTAAATTTATTTTATTTGGCTGTACTTCAAAGAATGTTTCTGTAGATTCTGAGTTAGCTTTTCTGAATCCTGTAGTCCAGTGGCTTTCACAGTTGGAATACAAACAACGGTTTAAACATTGGTATTAAAATTTGGAACTTTCTCAGTTTGCGAGCGGTGGAATGTGGCCCATCTCGCATTCCACTGCTTACTGTGATTATCTAGCCATTGCTGTTTGACGGATATTGCTTTGTGTAGATTGGCTGCTAAATTTGTGTGAATACAACAATGACCACACTTCAAAAGAAATCTGAAATAACACTTAATCGGCTGACGCTTTGTGAAGTGTTGAGGACATGAAAGGCTCTGTACAAATGCTGATGGCAGAGACTCGTTCTAGGTGTGGTTACCATTCCTCACGTTAGTCCTCGTCGGCATTAGCGGGCAATTTGAATAGGGTTCACAGCTGAACCTAAACCTGCATCCACATGTATCAGGGATCACTGGATACCAATGAGGCATTATCATTGTTTTAAACAGCAATAACTTGAACGGAGCAAAATTATTTTGATAGAATTTAAACCTCCAGTTCCCGTTATTGTTTTAGGTTTATTGTAGAAATAAGACAATTCACTGTGTCCTTCATTTTAATTTTTAAATTTACCTTTGCATGGGAGTATTCAGACTTTTTTGTGTTATGTATTAGTTGAGACTGTTGCCTGTTTCTCCTGTTAGATTCTTGAGGTTTTGAAATGGCCTAGGTGATGAACTTCCACGGGTGAATCTTAAGCCCAGAAAGCAATTCATAAATAGCCAATTGATGATTACTTACAGTAGCACATGAGTCCATCTAGGTGCTTACCCACCAATTTTGCCGCTTTCGCATTTCGTCCAACACTCTGCACATGTAGAGAAAAGCGTCAGGCTAAATCTGGAGGCCTTAGCCAGAGTTGCTGGTGTGTCATTAGTTAAGCTGCTCTTATATTGGGTGGTGTTGGGGTGTTTGCACTACTAGTTCCCAAAGCGTGCGATCGCATTGCCTGCAGCAACCCTAATGTAAACCTGCCGGATTAGTCCAGGAAGACCTGGTTTAAAAAGTGGATCTTCCTGGGTTGGCCATGGTGATTCCACCAAGTTTATATTGGGGTTATCGCTGGTTGCATGAGACCTGTGCTTCAGGAATAGGTGGCACAAAACCCCCGCTGGTGTCCATATAAACAAAACTTATAATTTATATGCCCCACCCAATGATGAGAATAAATGCCCTAAATAAGGCTAAAGCCATTTATGTCGGGAACTTGGGAGAATTGATAACTCACTTAAAATACACATTAAAATCACTATTTGAATCTGACTTTAAAAGAATAACTCCCATGAAAGCAAATTGAAGCTAAAATTTATGCTAGATTGAAAATGTCTGTTTCATGACAAAATTAATATTCATACCCACTTGGACCTAATGAGTATGGAACTGCTTTGTGGCATTCATAAATATATGCTGTTGAGTGATACCATCAGTGAATTGAATAATGTGTTGATTAGATAATGTGAAGTAGAATTGGGAAAATGATTAACATGGTATTACCATAATACGTATCTGATTTGCTGTTCTGTGTATTAAATAGAAACCTAATTTGTCTCAGTTTGGTGACTATTGTGAAAGAACAGACCACCCTAATTGGTCCATTCTTCTGTACTCTAGTATCTGGATCCACAATTCCAACCTTTTTCATTTGCCCACTTTTCCTCCCAACACGCACGCACACCAGAAGTGGTTATCAGTTTGATGCCAGGCGAATAGTATTGTGAAATAAAAACAGAAAATGCTGGAAATACTCAGCAGGTCAGGCCGCATCTGTGGAGAGAGAAAGAGTTAACTTTTCCTTTTATCAGAGCGACCTGAAACGTTAACTATGTTTCTCTCTCTCCACAGATGCTGCCTGACCTGCTGTGTATTTCCAGCATTTTCTGTTTTTATTTGAGATTTCCAGCATCCACAGTATTTTTCTTTTGTTTGAGTGGTATTAATGTCGCTGTTACTGATGAGAAAGCTTTTATTGGCCTTCAGCTTGAAGTTAACTGGTTTAAACTTTTATAGTGTTCAGATTTTTTTCATGCGTATCTCAAAGTGCATTTAAATGGCTTTTTTAAAGAAAGAATTTTAAGATTGTACTGGGAATGTTGATTTTTCAATAGATGAACGCATTTAGTAAAATTTATTCACTTAAACTCCATCCTTTAAAAGGTTTTGAGAGTCCAACATTTTGCTTATAATATATGATGCAATTAAGACAGTCCGATGTGGTTAATCTGCAGTACATTACATCAGTAATATTCAAACTCTTCCAGCTGGAAGAAGCAACCATTGGGTATTTATTTTTCCACACCTCTTTAGTTCCTTTTTCTTGGAATATTTAGGCGACACAGATTTATGGTTTTGGGCAAGAGATACAGGGGGGATGTGAGGAAAAACTTTTTTATGCAGCGAGTGGTGATGACCTAGAATTCGCTGCCGACGGAAGTGGTGGAAACGGAGACACTCAGTGTTTTCAAGGGGAGACTGGATAGGCACTTGAGGGAAATAAACTTGCAGGGCTACGGGGATAGAGCGGGGGAATGGGACTGACTGGGTTGCTCTACAGAGAGCTGGCACAGACTCGATGGGCCGAATGGCCTCCTTCTGTGCCGTTATGACTCTATGAACACTCTGCTGCTGAATTTGGGGGATGGTTCTTGCAATCCTTTTTTAAACCTTTCCTTTCTAGTCATTTTCAAAAGTACCAAAATCTGCCCTACCCTGTTAGTGACATCTTATTGTCTTCCTATAGTGAGCATGGTTAAGAGTGTGGGGCAACATTTGTCCTTCAAAAGAAATTTTACTCCTTGATCCAGTCAGGCTTAAAGTTTGACTTGTATCTGATGCTCACGAAATGACTGGGCGATAATTGCCCACTTTCTTTGGGATTGAGTCATAAAGATCCATTGTGAATTTGAATAAATGGTATTTTTTTTCCTGATTTGTTCTTTATCTCAGTATCTACCTCTCTCCATTTTCTCTTCTTCTATTTCCTCGCTTTTAGTTTTCTTTTTTTCCCTCCATTCCCATTCTCAATTCCTCTTTGTACGTCACCATATCATCTCTTCCCAAATCAGCCATTGTGTGTAACCCATGTTGACCAATCCAGTTTGAGCCAGTCTGAGTATAGTTGGGGGGAATGCAAGAACAGCAGCTCAAAATACTGACTGCAACAGGCACACATTTCCTTGCTGTAAGAGCACGGTCATAGATTTAGTGACTAAGCATCCCTTTAAAGCACCCCCTCAAAATGTTGGAGAGTTTGCATGATGGGGCCCGGGTGTGTCACTGCACTGCACCCAATGAGAACCACTACATTAAACCATATGCCTGGGGATCCAAATTACTTTGTCATTGCCAATGCATATTGTTATTGGATAATCTGTAAACCTCTGACTCCAAATTGAGTTAATTTGATATCAGACCACTCATTCCCATTGGTTTTTAGTTTGTTAATCCGAATACTTAAAACCTATCTGGACTGTGCAGAATGAGTGTGATGAAAACTGGTATTTAATAGTCACTTGACACTGAACTGGCTGTGCCTAATGAGGTTGTTTAAACAAACATTTAGACCAGCCATCTTAAAGTGTCTGGCAGACCTCGCAATTGACTTATTCATAGTTTGTACTTCAGACCTGATATAATACTCATTACAACTGTTTACACATTACTGACAATGTTCACATTATACCAAAATTTTATTAATAGGAATATCTTAAATAAATGAGAAGCTGCATCCAGTAGGATGAGAGCACATTGTTAAAGATCAGCTTGTTATTGTGCACTCAACCATGTATTTTCTCACTGGCATATATAAATGAAAATATGCAAATGACAGCTACAGTTAAATTATTTAAAAATAATTGAGGGTTTCCAGCTCTCTGGGCACTGGTTTTAAATGTTTCATTTCTTCGTATCTGCTGTTTTCAAGCAAGGAATATTTAAATCCAGCACCGACAAAAGCTGAAGCCCTTGCAGTATCTATAATTTAGCTTTAAGTGTCTGTGTGCCACTGAGAAGAGAGCACATTGTTGGATGCCAGCTGGATTCTGTATGTTCTGCCAGTGAACAGCGTTTGTTAAAATTGCTCTCCACTCACTGGCTGCAACTTTTAATTTACTTTTCGAGACATCTTGACACTAGAACATGAATTTTACTAATAACAAAGACTTGTCAGGTAGGTCTCAGCAGTTCTAAAGACTGTCACCACAATTGTTGTACAGACTTTGAAAGCGGTTGTTAGACCACTCCCGGGGCTCTCACTACTTAGTTCTGAAAATAGTCAAATTTACTTAATCCAGTGACTTGCATTCAAAACAAAATTTGGGTTTCCAAATGTATTGAATAAACCAGATCTGATTGTAGTCCATGGACCAGCACAGTAAACATTACATGGAACCAATGCACAGTCTCTGTGACTGCATTATAGGAGAGACTGAACACATTAGAATCATTGGACTATAACACTGGCCCAGTTGATAGGAGTTAATAGCATTAGTAACCTAGCAAGGTCCAAATTTGACCTCCATTGTATATTGGAGCTGTCTAGATGTATCCGCTACTGAGAAAGTTAAAGCAACACTGTAAGTGAGTAAATTAGTGTGATTAAAATGACATAGAGGTCATTGACTACACTGAGCAGTAAACAGTACTGACAGCCAGCCCTATGGATTAAATCTTGTTCTGATAGCATTAACCCTGGCATATTTTTTCATAAAAAGATTAAAGGATTGGTGTCATTGCCTAGCCACAAACCCAGTTTAGGAGAATGGGCCAATCAACATGCAGGTTAGAAGCCAGTTTGCAGTTGAGACTTAATTCTGGTGCAGTACTGCTCCAGCTATTTACTTCAAATAGAACTGGCATCTTGGTGAGTAGGGCAGTGACAGTTTTATCAACCATAGTTAGATTTAAGTTCATATTATAAAGTTTCATCTGTAATAACAAAAATACTGAATTGTTCAATGAGAATTAAAAACAGATGCCTAACTTTTTGCCTAAAACTGTTGTTGCCAGTTTGTTTCTTTAACTGGAAAGCAATCTTAACGGTTGAGAAGTTTAGTTGGTGAGGTTCGCTTCTGTAGTTTGGATTTTCAAGAAACTCTTCAAAGTGGGTGCCTTCTAACAAAAAGTGCAGAACCTGAACAAGTCCGGTTGGAGCTGCGCACATGACTTATCCATAGTATTTTTAATGTAAATTATGGCAAAATTAGTCGTTGGTCCCTGAAGGTGGCAGGACACATATTGAGAGAGTGGTTAGCAAAGCATATGGGATCTTGGGCTTCATAAATAGAGGTATTGAGTACAAAAGTAGAGAAGTTATGCTGAACCTTTTATAAAGTGCTGGTTAGGCCACAACTGGACCAGTTCTGGTCACCACACTTTAGGAAGGATGTGAAGGCACTTGAGAGGGTGCAGAGGAGATTTATCAGAATGGTTCCGGGGATGAGGGATCTTAGCTACAAGGACAGGTTGGAGAAGCTGGATTTGTTTTCTTTAGAGCAAAGGAGGTTGAGGGGTGATTTGATAGAGGTGTACAAGATTGACAGGTTTGGATAGGCTAGACGGGGAAAGGCTGTTCCCACTAGTTGATGGTACAAGGACTAGGGGACACAGATTTAAGGTTTTTGGCAAGAGATGTGAGGAAAAACTTCTTTACGCAGTGAGTGGTGAGAACCTGGAACTTGCTGCCGACGGAAGTGGTGGAAGGGGAGACTGGATAGGCACTTGAGGGAAATAAACTTGCAGGGCTACGGGGATAGAGTGGGGGAATGGGACTGACTGGATTGTTCTACAGAGAGCCAGCACGGACTCGATGGGCCGAATGGCCTCCTTCTGTGCTGTTATGACTATGACATTCATTTCAGCTAACAGAATTTGTTGATTTGTCAATGTCTGTCAAATGCCAAGTAGATTCTTTGCCCAGGTTTGGGTAGAGGAAAAGAAAGGAACAGAAATGACTTTCATATTTCTAGTTTCTCAGAAAATAACATCTCAAGTGATTTCACCTCCAGTTATGAATGGAACCTGGATATTCCATCTAAATGCCAGCTTTCAATTGGCTTCAGAGAGAGAGGCAACAGCGAAAATGTAAATTGAGTGTCTTATGACAGTAACTGGATTTGGGTCATGGATTGTGGCGGGTTTGTATAATCAGCAGGTTTTTGTTAAACCGATTTGGCTTAGCAGCAGCATCAACAACACTGAGCCTGAGTGAATTATAGCACGGTGAAAGACGCAGCCGTACACACCTAGTGAATAGACTAGACTGTAGTAGTGTTGTACCATTAGGACAAGCTGACCTTTAGAAACCCATAAAAAGAATTGTGAGTATGTAACAACTGAAAAGTTGTAAAGATTTCCTGGTTGATTGTAGTTCTTCCCCCTCGGTGCCAAGAGCATTTAGAAAAAAAAGTGATGCAGGACTCTTTGGAAATTTTTGGGTGTTCCAACATGTTGTATCTGTATAATAGATCTATATTTTTGTTAATCTGTTTGATATATCTTCAGTGTATATAAATCAAGAGACTAGAAAAATGTGTAATAAAATTTAAAAGTCAATTCTCAGTTAACGCATTTTGAAATTTTGATCTCCGTTAGGTCCCATACATTTTCCTTATGAATTTTTGGTAATGGCTAAAAGTGATACAGCTTTTTTAAAAATCTGTCTTGCAGTTCTTTGTCTTTATTGTTAACTCCTCTAGTACATTTTAGCTATGTACGGGGTTCTGACATAAGTACTTTTTCCTCCGATCTCTGATCATTGTCCGAGTATGTGACTTGCTACTGTTTCTTTCTAGATATCGGAGTGTCCCAGTGGAGGCAATAAAGCACGAATTTAGTACAGGAAAATGAGTGAGCTGGACCAGTTACGTCAGGAGGCCGAGCAACTGAAGAATCAGATCCGAGTGAGTATTGCATCAGCTGCCCCACACGTGCACAACTATTGCATTTTAATTTGGTTTGAATTCACAAGTAGACAGATTTTTAGAAATTAAACTTGAAAGGAATGACCGCATTGAGATATCTGTGCACTGTACTGTGAACGGTAGATTGTGGGTTTGTCTGCAAGTTCAGTATCGTGGCATGCTGTCATTTGGGGCTTTGGGGGTGGGGGGGGGACGGGACACGGGACAGAAGTGAGTGTTTCTGGCCTACTGTTCGTGTTCCATTGTGATTGGCCAGTAGGGAGTATTATTTGGTGGGGCTGATTAGCTTGGTTGTTTATCTGCCCCCCTTGCAGTTGAAACCCCCTCACCCAAATTGCAGACCAGTAGTTTAATTGAAATTATTCAACCTGTGGTAAGCAAGTCAGAGCTCTCAAAGGGCTTTCTGACTTAAATATTTTATGTACAATGCCTTCTTGGGAACCGATATTCTTGAACACTTAGGTTCCAGCAAACATTCTATCAGAGACCTGTTAAATGTTTATTTCTACAGGCCAGAGAATTCCAGGCCTTTGTCCCCAGTCGAGGTAGAAATCAGTCAGAGACTGAAAATTTATAGGAAGCTTTGGCTTTGAACGAGAAGCTTTATGGTGCTCATTAACCGCAAAACTTGTTTACCTGGTCAGCAGTTGACTTCCCTATGGTCCGTCATGCCCATAGTACAGATTACCTATCCGCAGCAAAGGTTCCGTGGCTGGATGATTGGGTGAAGAATCTAAGCACATCGGTACCTTGCAGCTTCAGATGTTGCTGAAATTTGTGTGCAATGTACCCTGACTGGTTCAACTACCGCTTATGTACATAAAGGAAAGAAAGAAAGACTTACATTTATATAGCGCCTTTCACGACCACCGGATGTCTCAAAGCGCTTTACAGCTAATGAAGTACTTTTGGAGTGTAGTCACTGTTATAATGTGGGAAATGCAGCAGCCAATTTGCACACAGCAAGCTCTCACAAACAGCAATGTGATAATGACCAGATAATCTATTTTAGTGATGTTGATTGAGGGATAAATATTGGCCAGGACACCGGGGATAACTCCCCTGCTCTTCTTCGAAATAGTGCCACAGGATCTTTTACGTCCACCTGAGAGAGCAGACGGGGCCTCGGTTTAACGTCTCATCCGAAAGACGGCACCTCCGACAGTGCAGCACTCCCTCCGTACTGCACTGGAGTGTCAGCCTAGATTTATGTGCTCAAGTCTCTGGAGTGGGATAAGTGCATTTACATATTACATAGAATTTACAGCACAGAAACAGGCCATTTGGCCCAACTGGTCTGCCAGTAATTATGCTCCACACAAGCCTCCTCCCACCCTAGTAGTTTCAAAGTGCTTCAAGCAACACTAGGCGGGAACAAACTGATGGAGAAGCTGTCTTGCTTGGTATTTTCTCGAACAGTTGGTCAAGGTTCTACAGAAAAGATTGATTGGAAAAGTCTTTGGCAAGCAAGTAGATACCTTTCTGGGCCGTTAAAAAAAAATTTTTTTTTAAAAAAATAAATAAATAAATTGTGCTCAAGGTGAAGATGTTACTCCTGGGAAAAGAAACTCTTCTAATCTCAGGCAGCTGGTATCAGCATTGTGCAGATCAAGTATAGCACAGTGAGATGCAGAGGAAAGCTCCTTCTACTCTGCCCCAACGTGTCTTGGCCCCATCCTCAGAAAAGCACTACTGTACCCGTGTGGCATTTTTCCATCTCCCATACCAGCCATCCTGTGGCCTCTGAGTCAATTTGGCAGTTAGTGCTTAATGAGGGATAGATTTGTGCTGTAGGCCCATGGCCCCGAGGAGCTGGATTGAGACTAACATGCAACCATCAGACAGAAGAGATTTTCATCCCATAAGTCTGACATGCATTTGAACCCAGGGCCCAGACATGAATGTCCAGTGTTTAACTGCTGCAACCCAGGTCCAGCTGGACAGCTTTTAAGATGAAGCAACTAAATTTGTAACCCATTCTTGGTATAAGAATCCAACCCAGCAGATGCATAATTTGATGAAGGGGAAATGTCTGATCAAATACTTTCAACTTGGAAGGGGTGCACTGCCAGTAAAGGTCTACTATTTGGACTCGTGTTGGTTATATATGTTCACCAGGATATGAAGGAAAATGCCTAAGATGATATGATCTACTCGGTCGGTGGAAGTTCCTCTTTTGACACTAATATTGTAGTTGGGGGAGAAGAAGAAAAACCTTTTTGAAGGTAGAATCAGAAGGCATGGGCTCAGCCTCATCTGAGTTCACAAGACTAGTGCTGCCAACTGGGGATTAGATAAATTGGTGCAGTGTCATTTTAGCACGTAGAGACTTCTGGCTAACCGTTCATTTTGAAACACAGAAAAATAAGTTACATTTGAGGTTTTTTTCCAGTATCATGGGTCTCTGCGATTTTCCAACAGTTGTAAATTATTAAAATTAAATTAATGGCTTGGAGTGTTTGATTTTATTTTCCAATGGGAGATATAGGATCTCTAACATCTTTTAAGAATTCCCTCTGTTCCTCTTTCCTCTGAGAAGGTGAAGCCTGTTTGTATCGATCTGCAAAGAATGTTGACGCAGAGTCATTAAGTAATGGTTTTATCAAACATGAAGTGTTTCTTACCATGCTTTTTAGTGGAGAAGTTAGTGGGTTTTTGAAGAGGCATTTCAAACTCCAGAAGAGAATTGCAGCCATTCTCTGGTAATCGTATAACTGGGAGTAAGCACAACCAAAGTGCAACCAAACTACATTGACTGATGGGAATGATAAATTTGTGTTCCAGGCTATTAACGTTTGTTTGGAATTAGTGTCACTTTACATAACGAAGCTCAAACTGGTGTGATTCATGTTGGTGTATTCCTATTTGTGTTTGCACTTTTGAGTGTCTATTTAAAACGTATTGCTGTTAATTCTGTGAACGCTTTCAGATTAAGCGAGCTACAGTAGCCTAGTGGTTATGGCAGAGGTTGTGAATCCAAATCCCATCATGGCAAGTTGTGAAATTGAATTAAATAAATCTCGGCCTAGAACACACAAAAATGACCATAAAAGCTGCTGGATTGTTGAGTGAACCAGTTGGGTGTAACATGTCCTGCCACCCCTACCTGGTCGGGCCGGAACATGACCCCAGACCCACACGGTGTTGTCTCTTAATGCACTTGGGGCAACTAGGGATGGGCAATAAATACTGCCTTGCCATTGTCTTCCACAGCCCAAGAAATTTAAAAAGATCAAAATTGGCTAATTGAAAAGGTTTTGCAAGGGATAGATAGTTAGAATTGCATTAATGCTATATAGGCTATTAATCTATTTCTGGATGGATTTGCATTGGAATACGCTTGTGCATTATTATTTATTGTCTGTTTTTCCTTTTCAGGATGCCAGGAAAGCATGTGCAGATGCCACTCTGGCCCAGGTAAGGATATAGTTACTGATTCATACTTGGATCATTAGATTCTTTGCAAGCTTTTCCATCTTTTGATATTTTAAGTCATGTATTTAAAAGCTTCAGAAAATGTGTACCTGTTGAAGAAAGGGAAAGGATATCTACAAAATGATAGTTTCGTTAGTGAGTTGTGGTTAAACTAGAGTACATAAATTAGTGAACACTTAAAAAGATACGCGCTAGTCGGGCCAGCAGCGTACATTTGTAAAGGGAGGGTTGTGTTTGGCTAACTTAATTGATGTTTTTTGTTGAGGAAATTGGAGTATGAATTGATAAAGGGAATGCAATGGATGTTGTATATGTGGATTTTCAAAAGGTATTTGATAGATGACGTGGAAGAAACCTGCAAAAATTAAAGCACGTGGTATTGAAGAGAATGTAGCTGCAGCAGTAGCAAATGGTTGAAGGGCAGAAAATAGGAGTAAATGCATTTTTAACAAATTGACAGCATGCTTAGTGGTGTGCCTCGGAGATCTGTCCTGCGACCCTGTCCAACTGTCGCTGTTTATATAAATTATTTGGATGTAGACAGAGGAGGCATAACATTGGTTTGCTGGGTGCTATCAAACTAGGGAGCATTGCAAACTGTGAGGAAGAATTCAGGGAACTGCAGGAGGACATAAACAGGTTAGTGAAATAGGCATGTGGCCAATGCAGTTCAGTAAAGAGAAATGCGACAGTACATTTGGGGGGGCAAAGAACAGTGAAAGGAAATATGCCCTAAATAGGAGGATTCTTAAGAGTAGAGAATAAATATTATCCATAGACCCTTCAAGGTGCAGATACAACTTTAAAAGTGGCAGTACAGGTAGAACAGGGCACAAAAAAGCAAATGGGATTCTGGGTTTTAAATATGGGGAATTTATACGCGAGCGGTTGATAAATTGTAGAAGCCATTGGTTAGCCTGTGGCTGTTTGCAGTTCTGGGCATCCCATTAGAGGAATGATATTAGTCATGGGAGGAGTTCACTATAATTATACCAGGAATTAAAGGTCATAGTTATGAAGAAAATAAAACAAATTGGGACATTTTTAATTGGAAACAGAGAAGCTTAAGGGGGAGGGATCTAATAGTTTATAAAATTATGATGTTTTGAGAAAGTAATTAATGAAATACTGTTTCCACTGGTTGAGGAGTCATAAAAGATTATCCCCAGAATAATGAAAGGGGGATATTGGAAGATTTGTTTTTCTTAGTTATTAGAATAAGTCTTGTCAAAAGTGACAATTGAGGCAACGACTAACATTTAAAAGAAAGTTGAATAAGTATTTTAAGAAGGGAAAGGGGATTGGAGCCATTTTATCCCCTGCTAACACAGCTGCAATGGCCCAAACTACATCTCTTGTGCAGTAAATTCTGTGATTCTATCAATATAGCATGGTTTTGAATGGATTTCTGTGATTTATACTGCAGAGTTATCCAGATAGATATCATGGCCAGTGAAATGTTCGTATTTCCTCTTTTTTAATCTATTTTTTTGAATTGTTGGCCCAGAAATTCATACAATGTACAAGTCAGCAAAAAACTCCAAAGCTGGCTAGATTCACTTGTTTCAACATTGTCAATGAGCTCTTTTTCTTTCCATTTCTACCGTTGGATTTTAATTTTCATCCTATACATTTTGTAATGTGGCAAGAAGATTCAGGCAAAAAAAATGATGTCTTCAGAAATAGTTGCAGTTAACTTAGTAGTTTTTCTTTTCATCTTGCAGTATATAAGTCAACGGCAGTATAACAGAGACCTAACATGATTTATGTTTGTATTTGCCATCTGCCACCACTTAGGCCTAGGATGCATAATGTTAGAACTGGTCTGTAGGATTTTTATATAAGCAAGCTTAAATCTATAATTTGTACTACGGTCTAATTTAAAGGTTGCATCAAAGTTGTATAGAGTAGCATAACGTTTGTTGTGTATTGATGTGAGGGTTTGGCAAAGAATGGGGAGCATTTAATCTAACTACTGTCCTTAAAATTCTAAGATTTAAATTGCCACACACGTCGTAACTTAGTGAGTTTCAGACAGGAAATGACCTTCAGTCCATCTAGCCCACTTAACCACAGACACTGGACTTGCCTTACAGAAAAGATAAATCACTGAGTGGACTTGGTTGTGACTTGTGACATCTTTAACTGCCAACCCCTGCGTAAATCTCCCACTCCCTTTATGTTTCAAAATCAGCTTTTTGGGTTCCAAGCTTTTTACAGTTCACTTTCTGTTTCTTATATTTTCACCCTCAGGTTTTTAATGTTTCCTGGATCTTTCACCACCTTCGTGTCAAGTAACTTAGAGAATCATAGAAATTTACAGCACAGAAGGAGGCCATTCGGCCCATCATATCCGTGCCGGCTGAAAAAGAGCTATCCTGCCTAATCCCACTTTCCAGCTCTTGGTCCGTAGCCCTGTAGGTTACGGCGCTTCAAGTGCATATCCAAGTACTTTTTAAATGCGACGAGGGTTTCTGCCTCTACCACCCTTTCAGGCAGTGAGTTCCAGACCCCCACCACCCTCTGGGTGAAAAAATTTCTCCTCAACTCCCCTCTAATCCTTCTACCAATTACTTTAAATCTATGCCCCTTGGTTATTGACCTCTCTGCTAAGGGAAATAGGTCCTTCCTATCCACTCCATCTAGGCCCCTCATAATTTTATACACCTCAATTAAATCTGCCCTCAGCCTCCTCTGTTCCAAAGAAAACAACCCCAGCCTATCCAATCTTTCCTCATAGCTAGAATTCTCCAGTCTTGGCAACATCCTGGTAAATCTCCTCTATACTCTGTTATTTTCCCACTTTTTTTAAGCTTTCTGCCTAGTAAAACACAAATCAGGATGATCTTTGTTTCAATCCCTGTTCTCTGTTGAGTTAACTGATCTCAGCTTGGACAGCAGTGGGGTCCTGCAATTCACTGGGGAGAAGTGCCTGGTCTCAGGAGAACATTAGGGAGTCCATCAGAGCTTCTCATCATTGCCTTTCAATCATCCTTACTCAGAAAAGAACCTGACTGTGGACCAGTCTCACATTTGATTCATTAACCTGTTTGCTTTCTCAAAATGTTCAGTTGCATAAATACAGTCAATACAAAAGCTTGTTGATTTAGCTACTGAAAAAATCTTTCAATAACTGGACGTTTTCAGATTTTTGGTTATTGTGGTAGTTTCTAAGATTCTTGTGAAATAATTGATATAATGCAAGGTCACTTTTTTCTTTTTCCCTTCTTTGTAGATCACCGCTAACATTGATCCCGTGGGTCGAATTCAGATGCGTACTAGGCGAACACTACGAGGCCACCTTGCTAAAATTTATGCAATGCACTGGGGTACTGACTCCAGGTGTGTACATCATTAGTTCTCTTGTTTTCTAAGTGTTAGTATTGATTCAAATGGATAGTGACTGTGTAGAGCAGTAGCATGGGATCAAATAAGTTCATTAGATTTTTTTAAAAAAATTTGAGGGTACAAGCAATCTAGTCGTTGGCACAGCGCCATTTTAAATGGAATTTTGTTTGCTTCTTATATCCCCAAAAGGCCTGTTTTCATTACCTAATGACTCTGGAGAGAGACCAACGCACAACATAAACAATTGAGTGGTATTCTGTGAAAACATTCTTATGAAATGTTAACCGTATAGTGTTTTTAATACAGTGCACTTGCTACCAAAGTTTGAAGTAAGTGATCTAATAGGGGACCATATTACTAGTTACTTAGCACTGGATCTATTTTGGGTGGGGGGTTGACTTTAACCTAATAACATTCAAATGTGTCCTGCGGGCAACTTTGTCCTATTATTCACATAAATGCAGAAGTTGCATACATGATGATTGCCACTAAAATTTTAAGTATGTAAGCATTACAAGCTCAGCAGTGACTGGAATATACAGTTGTTTAATAAGATCAATCGCAATGTAGTTATTTTTCATGAGAAACTTGTTTGGCTGCATTCATACTTGTGCACATTTCAGCAATTCGTACCAGTATTCAGTCAAACCAGGTTTGCTGAAATAAGACAACAAAATGAACAAAAACTAATATGCCAACAAAAGGTTTAATATTAATGCAACGCAATAGATGCATAGAAATTATATTTTAAGCCTATCATATTCTGACATTGGAAGGATTTTCATTTTCAACACAAGATAATGCTTCATGTAAAGAAGGGTTAAAGCATCCAGATTTTAGAAATACAGATGCATAAATACACAAACCAAAACTCCAGCTAATTAAACTGAAGCAGGTGTGGATTAGACCATTAGGGAAATCTAACTGCTATGTGATCAGATGCGTGTACACCCTAGAGCCCATCAAGGAATGGCTTGTTCATCTGTAGATGAGCAGTATGACCCAGCATTTCTGCAACTTTGTAATATTGTAGTCGCAAACGAGCGAAATAAAATGTTCCCTTTGTTCATTCACCATGTTCTGCATTAATATAGTTTAGATATTTATCCTATGGCCGTCCACTTTGCAGTTGCATATAACTCCGTAAGAGATGTATTTATTGTTTCCAAAATGGTCACTACTCAATCAAGCTTGCTTTTTGGAACACCAGTTTTAGTAAACATTCCATTGCTTTTCTGTTAGCGAAGCAGTTACTCGACAGAGCCCTCCTGCACTTGCAGTCAGCTGGCTTGCTGTTTATCAATTCTTCCAGCTGCTGTTTATGGCTATGTTTCATGAAAATAACACATGACACACACACACAGTGCTTTTTGTAAATCAAATGTTTTATATTTATGGAATGGGGCATTAAATTTGATAGTTATAGGCCACTCCACTGTGGATTTAAATCTCATACATTTTATAATAAAAGAGTCTAATTGCTGAATGAATATAGATTTTAAAGAAGCACCCTAATTTGATGCATTGTATTTGAAGATTAAATTTGGTAGAATAATTGTCCCTTAACAGTAGCAGCATTATGCAGAAAGCTAAATTGCATAGCGGTTAGGTTAACGTGACTTATCTAAGTTTTCGTAAGTAAAATGGGATTAAAATAAACAGCTATAAGGAAAAGTGCCAAGAACTAGCACTCTGTATTTCAGCTTTGTTTGGTCCCATTCTAAAATGGATATCAGTTAACTAAGATAATGCAAAAGCATACACAAAGCAGAATTAGTTTTTCATCATTTAGATTTCAGTGTTGCAGACCTTCATTGTTTTTGCGCCAAGTTATTAAGCCCTTGATAATTAATGACGCACATGGGGAGATCTCAGGTGTGTATAGCTGCGCCTGTCACGAGAATCATTTACTGTTGTGATAATGTGAAAAAAAATTTAAATTCTTCACTTTTGTCTGTATTATGATGACATTAGAAAATGTAATTCTGCTTAGTACTGTTCAATGACATTTGCCTTAATTTCTATAATTGCACTGCCACCTGAGTGCCAAGTGCAATAACACACCAAGTTGAAGCTGACTGATCGCACTAAGTATATTAGTATATAAAACAAGTACAATTATTTATGTGCCTAAAGTGTAGTGTAATGTTGTTTATCTCTCAAAACATTAAGCTCAGTCAATTAATATGAAATCTTTTAAGTAAAAGATGAGTAAGAAAAGCCTTTATAATAACGTTTTTAGAAAAGTTTGATGTTGAAATTCTTTGGTGTTGAGCAATGCAGAAACCCAGTGTGCACTTTCTACATGGAATCTGAAAAACCAAAATTAAATCTGAAATAATAAAGGCAAAGTACTGCTACCACTGACTTTTGGCACATTGCTGTTTTTTCAAGAAATGCAGTTTTAAATCATTTTAGTATTTCACTGGACTTGTTTAGTGCATATGATGACTGAAAAAATCTTGAGTGCAGTCATTTTGTGAGAGCTGATTAATGCTTTAATCTGAGTGAAGTAAAAGCAGATATGAACCTTGTGATTTGTCCTGTGTTTAACTGCGTGGTAATCAAATGTTTTGGGGAATACACTTTGCTTATATTTGTCATGTGCAGCATACACCTGTGGGTGGTAATTTCCGAAACCTCTGTCTTGTAAACTTGTTTATAGGGTATATACATGAAGTGTAAAAATACTTGAATATATTTTAGAATTTAAAGATCACTTTTGAACTGTTATGTTTGGACTTGTTCCAGATAATTCTGAAAGTGGTGTCAGCTGTATTTTTGTTTTTCTCCCTATAGACTGCTAGTCAGTGCCTCCCAGGATGGGAAATTGATCATCTGGGATAGCTACACCACAAACAAGGTGAGTGCAGTCTGAATTTTGGAACTGAATTTGGCTCAAAAGTTTCCATAGCTACACTTTACACTACAAACAAATATTCAAAATATACCCACAGCACCTTGAAAACCTTGGGTGCTAATTTTGTTTAGCTGCAGTATTTGACCCCATGGATCACAGTACTTATACAACCTTAAAATTTGTAAAATTACCTCTAGTAGTTCTGTGGGTTAAAGCATCACCTGGTGTATAACTAAATCATGCAAACATGAAGGGTCCTACGTTTAATCCCAATCTGTATGCACTAAACTGACCTGTAGCTCTAGTTTAGGAAGGGGAAAAGTCAGCCATGGTTCCCACTCCTGATAGCTCTATGAATGTCAGGTCGTGACTGGACCAGGCTCAGTTATGTCCTCCATGGTCAAGAAAGCTGCTGATGACCACTGCCTTCATTTACACGAATGGTCATTTGTGTAAGGTATGGAATGGCTCTTGGCACCTATAGATTAGGAGTCACTGTCTTCGAGAAAGGAGAAAATATTGGGTGAAAGTAATTATAAATCCAAGCCATAATTTTCTGCTTGAGCATTCCCTCAAGTGTGTTTTCTAGGACTTAAATAACACGTTAAATACCCTAGCAGAGATGAGTTTAGGTGAAATTTCTCCAATTTAATTAAAATGAAACATGGTGAAAGAAAGTTTAAAGATTTTGATGGAATATTTTTTATATTATGTTTTTAATTGCACATGTAAACAGCTGCAGGCTTGAACTTTATCAGTGGTTGTATGTATAGTGTTTTCAGAAGGTGCACAGAAGTATTGAAACGTTCAGAATCTGTTTGCTGACTGCACAAAGGTGTTGGCATACAGTCAGATAGAAATCTTTGTGTGGCGGTGGTGCACTGCAGCAGTTTTCAGAGGCTGGTTCATCTATAGTACAGGATGATGATGCCGTACTCATATATTTGAAACGGAGTTAACATAAGCATAACATTGACAAGCTATATGTGGCAATTCTCTCATACAGCTATTACATCTTGTGTTATAAGTCACTAATATGCCTGTATTCTTAAACTAGAGTTACTTTAGTATTTGTAATAAGTCCATTAACTATTTCATCTTTTAAAACCCTGGACTTCGCATTCAATAAAAATTTGTTGCTATAGTGCAGCAAAAATATGACAATACTAAATGTTATTAAAAGGCGTTACAAAAACTCAACACTTTCGGATGGGAGAAACACCAAACCCATCATTTTCACTCTGACTACGTATTTCTGAAAGTTGTATAGTGACAGCTCTACCTTAAAGTCAGCGAGTTTCTGCTGCTTCCCCCCCCCCCCCCCCCCTCTTTTCCCTTGCCCAACAAGCCAAACCTTCCTCCCCCACCCCCCCCAACCAGACTCCCCCGCCCCAGCCCTAAACCCACATATTTCTCTAGTTTCTCTCTCTCCCCTCATGCACTCTGCAAGCTCATCTTATCCATGAGACACACCTCCTGCTCCCACTTGACCCCATTGCCACTAAACAGCTGACCATCCAACTTCTCTTCCTAGCCTCTATGCTAGCTGCTGTTGTAAATGGTTCCCTCGTCTCAGGTGCTGTCCCCCTCCCTTTCAAAGCTTTCCTGTTGGAGCAGGGAGAAAGCTGCATTGGCATATATGGCTAACACAAGCCCCACTCTCCCACCGTCCCCTCCAGGGCCCCCACACACCCCTCCAACTGCCATTCAGATTATTACGTGTGACTTTTTTTTTTTAAAGTTGGCTTAAACTGAAACTCCTGAGAAAAGTGGGTTTCATTTGTCCTGGTTTCTCGAAGCTTACAGTTTCTGGTGGAAACTAAGTCCCCTCATTTTGGTTCAGCTCCTGTTTGCCACTATAAATTGTATGAATTATGGACTCTTGTGATTTTGCTCCTGGTGAGTTGGAGAATACAGTAGAACTTTCTGGGTATGGCAGTAACTAAGTGGACAGTGGTGGGTTCTGGTTAGTTCATGGAATTTTTTTTTTGTTAAATTGCTTTTGACCTAGTGACATTTTCTTGCACTCTGGGTGTGTGCACCACTTTTTAACATTTGAATTTTGTGCTCGTCACAGTGAACAGTGTTAATGCCAGGGAATGAAACACTTGTTTGGGGTCAGTATCATAAATTAACTACGCTTTTTTCCAATAGGTTCAGTTTAATTAACTTTTTTTTTAATTCTTGAGTTCCCACCGCTCAGTGCTGGTGAATTAGTGGTGCATTAACAGGTAATGGCTTCACGAATATTATACAAGTAACGCTGTCCCAACAGCATGCCTCAACCACAAACTCCAAAGAACACGCTAGTTTGCTCCATTGTTGTTTGTTTCATTTTCCTACACAGTCACTCCTTGCATTTTGAGGCAGTCTTGTGCCGTGTGCCCTGCCCATGAGGAACTAGATTGAGACTGCCCAATTGATGTTTTCTGAAAACTGCTTTTTTGACATCTTCTGCACTGGCTTCAGGGGAATGCTTAATTGGTGTCTTCATCCAACATGTTTGTTCAGGCTTAAGAGTTTAAATGTGTTATCACAAGCAATCCTGTGGTAATAAAATGGGAAGTTTCAGAACATTCATTTAAATTAAGAAATTAATAACTAATCTATATTGTGCTCCAGAAGGAAGAAATATGACCATTTTAATTCTGTAGATTGGTGGCATGAAGGATTAAAGATAGATTCAATGCAGCTGGTGAGGGGGGTGTTTATTTTCACATGTTTGAGCGTTTGATTTTTTTGTTTAGTTGGTTTCCTTGAACTTGTGAAGTCTTGGAGTGACAGCAATGCAGTATCTCGTCTGGTATTGAAAATATTCTACTGAAAGTGTTACCACACCTGTCATACATTTCTTGAATTGCGCAAATTTTGATGTTCAGCCAAGTATCAGTGCTGAAGAATTTGATTCTTGAGTTGAAGTCTTTGTTTATGCGGTTACCCTTTATAATACTGCATTGCGAAACCAAGGCAGTGCAAACACGAATGTAAATGGTGGAAATTCAATTTAAAGAAACAAAGGAAATTCATAATTTTGTGATCACATTGCTAAGTAATAAGGTGAATTTTTAAAATTGATTTGGAGGGAAAAATTCTTTTTAAAAACATACAGTAGAAATAGTGCACTATTTCATTTTGTTCTTTGTGTCTGAGCAATAGGTTCATGCCATTCCTCTGCGGTCTTCCTGGGTCATGACCTGTGCATATGCTCCTTCTGGGAACTATGTTGCTTGTGGTGGTTTGGATAACATCTGTTCCATTTATAACCTGAAAACCCGTGAAGGAAATGTCCGTGTGAGTCGTGAGCTGGCTGGGCATACAGGTAGGCAGTCCGATCTAAACCTGTCTCCCCTCATTTTCCATTTCTGGGGGGTGGGGGCACAGTGCAGATGTTGTGTTTCTATGATGCTATTTACAGTTTCTTGCTAGTATTATAAATTTCCATATTTTCATAACAAAAAAGCTTTGATAAACTTCAAGCTATTTCAGAAGAAATTGTAAGATGTTTGGTACTCGTGCATATCTTAAAAGTGAAACACTGGATATATGAAGTAAAAGCATAAGAAAGGCATGTCAGTCAGAATTGGAAAAGACAGCCTAATGTTTCTGATGAGTTCTAGTCTTCACACAACAACGTGGCATTCTCTTTACAGAGGCTGATGTACGTGCTTTGTCTTTCCAGTGTTTTCTGTTATTACATATGTTATCCATACAATTTTCTATCCAGTAACAGTTTTTATGCCCCAATTATGATTAGCTTTATTTACAAAGTAAGATTTCCTTTGTAAAACCTTACTGAAGGTTGTGGCTATATTCATATAAAGACACTACTAAGTTGGTGTTTGTATTAATTTTAATGGACCTTTATGACCCTGCACAAGGCTGTGCCTTGCCCAATGATGAGGGGTGATATATATTTGTCATGCTAATAACCTTATTGTGTCGCAGACTGAGTACAAGGCAACAATAAATTTTTATTATTTTGTAGTACGAATTATAATGTAATTGGAAATCTGAAACTTTTAAAATTCAGATCGTGCTCTGATTTTATAGTGGAATTTCTCATATCACAAAACCCTGCAAAAAGTGATTAGCTTTTGTTGCAGCTATGATTGTAATTAGGTAAAAATAGTTCTAGGTTCTGCAAGAATCCAAAGATTATTCAAACTTGCCTTCACATGATAAAATAGCAACACGTTCATGCTGATCTTTTGCTAAAACATGCTGCAGTGTGACTAGCATTTAACAATGTTCATTTGTACATGCAAATATATACTCTCGGTGGGGCAAACATAGTTGCTTTAAGAGTTTTGTGCGCTGCAGAGCCATCTTAGTCAAATTCTCTTCCCCATTTTGTCTGAGTCCCCATCCTGAACGACTTTATTAATAAGCTTTCTTTATAAACCCATCAGTACCATCAGCCCTGACTTGGTCTGTGTCCACTTGATAAAGTCCTTTTGTTACCTAGTGTTTTATACTTGATTGTGTTTGCAAATCTTGGCAGATGCTCTGAAAGTCTTTAAGACTTATTTTCAGTGACGTTATGATCATCTGAAGTTATCAGTGCTTCAGCTGCAGTGGATATTTAGTCAAATCATTTCCAGTTGGTGACAGGGTCCAGCATTGAATGTGATGAGTGCTTTCAGGTGACCAATGTCCACAACATTTGCCTCCCAATTTTGCATAATTTCTTTGTGTGAAACCTGCAAATACAGCATGCGATTTTTTTGCATGCAAGCAAATTATGGGAAACCCCCATGCAAATTGTAGTACCTGTCCTTCCAGAGAGAGAATCGGTGTAATTGGATAACTGACGTACATGTATTACAAAGCACCCGCCAAATGAAACTGCTCTCATTAGACCTATTAGGTCAACTGAATTTACAAATTTGCTGTCCAGTTTAGAACTGCTATTGCCTAAATCCTGCTGTCAGATAACAAGGTACTACAACAGTCCACCATAGTTGGTCTGTAATTACGAGTCAAATTTGCTGCATGAAGTATTCTTCTCAGCAAAGATACTTGGCTCGGTGTACAATTTTCTCTTGTAGCCCAATGGGAAGAACTGTCAGTTCCCCATTCACTGAAAGAATCCAA
This sequence comes from Squalus acanthias, assembly GCA_030390025.1. NCBI lineage: Eukaryota > Metazoa > Chordata > Chondrichthyes > Squaliformes > Squalidae > Squalus > Squalus acanthias. Next base: position 3,827,303 of record CM059440.1, read on the forward strand.
ATGGAACCATTTAGAAGGCTTGTTTCCCCTGGCTGGAGAGTCTAGAATGAGGGGTCATCGTCTCAGGATAAGGGGTCGCCATTTAGGACTGAGATGGGGAAACATTTCTTCACTCAGGGTTGTGAATCTTTGGAATTCTCTACCCCAGAGGGCTGTGGATGCTCAGTTGGAGTATATTCAAGACAGAGATCGATAGATTTTTGGACACTTAAGGGTGTTGAGGGATATGGGGATAAGGCGGGAAAGTGGAGCTGATGTAGAAGTTCAGCCGTAATCTTATTGAATGGCGGAGCAGGCTCGATGGGCCCGTATGGCCTGCTGCTCCTATGTTCAGAAAGTGCTAAGGAAACTACAGATTATTTGAGGATGGTTCCTAAAACCTTTCGTGCAGTTCAACACACTGTCCAAACTTTCTTCAAAGACAGACAGAATTCCTTGGTGTGTGACTTGGAGGGGAACTTGCAGGTGATGGTGTTCCCACACGCCTACTGCCCTTGTCCTTTTAGGTGGTGGAGGTTGCGGGCTTGGGAGGTGCCATCTTCTATGTGGAGGTTGAACCTGCAGTAAGTAAGCACTATAAAAGTGGGGAAAAAATTCACTCCGCTATTCCCAGAATTGTGTATTGAGGTAAGATAAGAAAGAGCATTATGCTCCTTTGATGCCACATTGAGTTTGCCAGTGAGTACCTGAGCCATACAGGAAAGTCCTAGGTTCAATCCTTGATTCTTACCGAGTTAGCTGATCTCAGCCATATGGCAATGTGGATATTATTATTTTCCTCCAAGCCCTGAGTTAGAGGGGAAATCAGCTGTGGATCCTGCAGGAAATCCGCGTGTGGCCATGAGTGAAGACCGGATTGGTCTTAATTGTGATTCCCACAAGGTGGAATAGCTTGCCAGATGTCTAGGCTGTCCCATAAACAATGCCCATTTGGGTAAGTGACAGAAGGACATGTGCTGTCCATGGAACCATACTGCAGCAAGAGGTTGATAGCTTGAGAGAAGGAAATGAATGAAATAGAAACTAGAAAAATAGGAGCAGGAGTAGGCCATTCGTCCCTTCGCGCCTGCTCCGCCATTCAATATGATCATGGCTGATCCTCTATCTCAATACCATATTCCTGCTCTCTCCCCATACTCTCCCCTTGATGCCTTTTGTGTTTAGAAATCTATCTATCTATCTCAAATATATTCAGTGACTTGGCCTCCACAGCCTTCTGTGGTAGAGAATTCCACAGGTTCACCACCCTCTGAGTGAAGACATTTTCTCCTCATCCAGCATATTGCTGCATGACTGTAGTTAACTGTATTTTATAACTATTTGATTAGACTACAGGAGGAGGATTATTAAAGATAAATACAGAATTTGCTTTTGTATAGCCATGCAGCTTTAATGATTTACTTTTTGAACTATTCTTGATTACAGGTTATCTGTCCTGTTGTCGCTTCCTGGATGATAATCAAATTATAACCAGTTCAGGCGACACCACCTGGTGAGTATTGGAACCACATGGGCAATACTGTACTAGCAGACTGGCTAAAGCGATTCATGTTTTTTAAGTATGCTTTGAAGTGCATTGTCAAGTGAACAACTTATTTTCATGCAGTATTCAGGGTACTGAATGCAAGCGAGGCAAGATGTTGAAAATGTCATCTTTTCTACTCCATGCACATTTAGTCTACTTTGAAAAGGTCGCCAAAGATTGTGTCCTTAAAGAGCAGGAAGGAAAGGGTAACCAAGCTAAATTACTGGGAAAAGATTCGGGAGAAAGAAAGCAAAACGTTTCATCCGAGCTTTTTAAGGTCATAAGAAATTGGATGGATGTAAAATGAGGACATAGTTACAAATTAAACATAGCATAAGGGATAAATAATTCACAGTAAGCCGCCGCTACCAGGCTGAATACCAGTCTTAGTTCAAATATTAGAAGTTGTTTCGTGATTACAGAAGAAGTGAGTTATATCTTTCTTGCTTGGCCCATCTATTTGGGGAAGATTGAAATAGCCTGTCAGCCATGAGCATGGAACCAAATGATAGGATGGAGTAAATAAGTTGACTTTGGCTTGTAGCAGTTTTATATAAAAATCTGATTAATGTATCCAAGCAAATGGGTGAAATCCGGAGGATATACGCGACGGCTTTATATTTCCATGTGTTTAATCGTGTTGTAGAATTGAAACATTTACGTGATTCTGCTTTGTGACGAGCCTCCTCAGTCTGGTCGTCCCCAGAGCATCGCTCGGGTTAAAGTTTTATGCCGATTTAAACGCAATTTGGAATGTTAGATTTCTCAAATGAAATATTATATTGGAGGCTGAGATTGTTGAAATACTATCTTAAAGGTTACTTGTGTATTGTACATATATGGTGTCATTTGAAGTGTTCTTTTGCATCTAAGTTACTTAATTTTACATATTTTCCATCATCAGTGCTCTTTGGGACATTGAAACCGGGCAGCAAACAACTACATTCACTGGCCATACTGGTGATGTCATGAGCCTTTCTCTTGCCCCTGATACAAGGCTTTTTGTCTCTGGTGCCTGTGATGCCTCAGGCAAACTTTGGGACATTCGAGAAGGCATGTGCCGACAGACTTTCACTGGACATGAGTCTGACATAAATGCCATTTGTGTAAGTTTAGCTTTTCCTTTTGTGGGTTTATTTAAGTGTGACTGGGGTGCGACTGTTTTAATCATTAGTCAGCCAGAACCAATAAAACAATGGCTGAGAGCCTTGTCCTGGCTGAGTAAAATACCCGTGTAACCATCTTTTTACGTTCTATTTAGTCTACGTTCATATTTTCAAAGTAAATAAATGGCACAAAAATAAGGTTTGAGAATTTATTTGGAGTTTAAAATAACTACACGGCTTTGCAGCTTCTCGTGTCAAATTGATATATGTTGTACGGTTAGATTTGATCAAAAAAGTTCCTAGGCGTAGCAAAGATAATGTTTCAGACTGTTCACCATGTATTAGAATGTTTAACTTTCTGTAAGAGAAGATGTACTATATCAAATTAATTTATTCTGGGGTTCAGACAAAATTAGAGCAGATCTTTGTTCAAGCATGTGTATAGTGCTTCTATAAGTGCTGGTTACCCACAAATGCTCCTTTAAATTATTTGGTGGTTTTATTTCTGCATAGCTGTGCAAAAGCAGGAGAAAACTAATATTTCCCACTGGTTTAGCCTCAGCATACAAAATAATAGGCCATCTGCAGTCACCTGGCTTCAGGGGCAAAACACTGCTGGTGGGTGCCGCTGCACGTTGAACTGCTCGAGCATTTTCATAATTCAGCAGTCTCTGGTCAGGTAAATCCCAAAGTGCCCACCCCATGTAAAATTAATCTGGTCACTCTAAGGCACGGGTAGGCCCCTCCCAGTAATAGACATCACTAGAGCAGTTCGGGAGGGTGGGAGCCTAGAAATGCGGAATACGGGTATCTCTTTCAGATAGACCTTGATGGAATACCTTGAATAGATAATATTTCTCCCTATATTTTCTTTGCCATTTAAATGTGCGCGCGCGTGTACATGTTTAATGTGCTCTATTGTCTTTCAGTTCTTCCCTAATGGAAATGCATTTGCAACTGGTTCAGATGATGCCACCTGCAGGCTGTTTGACCTGCGTGCTGATCAGGAGTTGATGGTGTATTCCCATGATAACATCATTTGTGGCATTACATCTGTAGCATTCTCCAAGAGCGGGCGTCTCCTGCTAGCTGGCTATGATGACTTCAACTGCAATGTCTGGGATACTCTGAAAGCCGACCGTGCTGGTACTTTACACTTTCTTGTTCTAATTATACATCTGTTTTTTTTTTAGTGTATTATGAAAATATTTCCTGTGCAAAGTAGATTTCAGATAAGTAAATTTAAAATTGTCTTTCTGCCTAGGACGACTTTGGGTGTAGCTATGCAATTTAACAAACTGCTAGCATCATTACTGCAAACAGTAGTAAAATGTTTGCTAAAAGTATTCATAATATTTGTTAAGGAAGCAAACATGTCACCTAATTTTTATTAAGTACCAAAGATGAGTCAGCAGAGATCTAAATCTGGACTGCATAGTATTTGATAATTCAAATTGGTCCTAAATCCAAATTGATAATTGGAGAAGGATAATCTTCAGTTTTATACTGTTGACCCCACCCCAATCCAAGCATCAGTTGTATTTGTGTACTATTGAAGTGTTTGCCCTTTACTATTTCAGGTGTTCTGGCCGGCCATGATAACCGTGTGAGCTGTCTGGGCGTTACTGATGATGGCATGGCAGTAGCAACAGGATCATGGGATAGCTTTCTGAAGATCTGGAACTAAACCTGTAGGTTTGGTGAGCAGCCGTGGTCTGCAGCTGAATAAGATCTAACGTATTTGTGTTCTAGTTTCTGTTGTATGTAAGCTTGTTTCTTACACTAGGCTCGGTGCAAATTTGGTCTGGAAATCCAGTTTGATTGCAAAAGCAGTTCTTTACATTTAATGCAAGAAAACACAGTTAGTATCTTTATAGATCACAGCAAGCTGAAATGAGTCATTGGCAGTTTTGTGTTTTTATAGCTATTGTCTTACAATCCCGCACTGATTTTGCAGCCATTCTGAATATGAACATATTCTGTACAGTTCTTTTATCACTTTGTGTTTATGAAGAGAATTCTATTGCAAGTGAATGGTGGAGCAGTTCATCATTTGTGGTACTGTGGAGAATCTGTACCTCTGTTAGTGATCATTTTCTTCCAAATTGACCTCCACATTAGGAGTGCCATTTTATAAAAATCCAGAAATATACTGGTTCATTCTCATTTTTCTTCTGAATAATGAAGTTTGATTTTTCATGCTTTGTGAAGAGAAAAATCTGCTGTCCAAGTCACAGTGCACTAACATGAAAGAAAGGAAATTGTTTCCTGCAATGTAACTTTGCAGGTTTCTGGACAAGCAGTTGAGGGGGGTGGGGGATGGCGGGGGAAGGAACAAATTGGCATGAAAAATCTTTCTGCAGCATCTGGGGTCAAAACTCGTGCCATTTCCAAAAAGATTTCTATAGTGCTGTAATTCCTCGTGTGTTGGGCTGGGTCAGACTGGGTTGCCTGATATATTCTGGATCTGATTTTCATAAAGCAAACCGATCAAGTGGCTGAAGAATGGCACTTCATTTATTACATCAAATGTGATCTGTTTCCTCGAGGTTTTTGTTTTGGCTTGGATGGCAGTTGTTTGCATGCACGCAGGCTTAACTGCTGTGTTAACAGATGAAGTTCAAGCTTCAAGTGTGAAATTGTATAGGATAACCAAGTTGTTGCAGCTTTCTGGTACTATAGTTTTAATCACTTTCTACCTGGCTACCATATTCATTTGTGTTTTGAATAAAACAATTGGTGTACAGCAGGTTAGAACACCACGAGTAATGTGTCCTCCTTCATTCCACATCTCCCATGACCTTTTTGGACCATTGAGGAATCACCTGCTGGTATCCTGTTGTATGCAAGCTTTTAGAAAATTGTGCAGTTAGACACACACTGGTTCTCTGTTGTGGCCATAATTTTGTTCTTCACAAGGTACTATACCCAACAATTGATCTTCAATTGTGAGAGTTTGGTACTTGCATGAAAGGCTGTGCTGTTAGTACACTAACCACAACTAAAGCGAACGTCAAGCTGCTGCAGATCAGCAATATCAGTGTTTGATTTGGCATTCTGACAGGGCAGACCACAGATTAAAAACTCGGAGTCCTAAGTTTCATTCGGGTGAAGGAATTGTCCTGTCATTTTATCTGCTGCCACACAATTGAAAATTGGGCATAATTTCCAGATATTTGCAGAGCGCTAAGTTACGTGTCTCACACAGGATGATTTGGACAGTCAACAGTTAATTCAGTTCCTGCAGTGCAAGGCAAACCAGTGATGCATTCCACAAATAATTTTCCCAGAACCTTTCAAGATACAGGGGATGGGGAGGGGGTGCAGTGCTCATCATTTGACGAGAAGCCCAACTGGATCTTTTTTGCTTGAGGGTCGTCCCACGAGAATAAAGTGGCTCCTATTTGGAGGAATTATCTGAAGGATCAAATGGCCTATTTGCATTTGGAACCTTTTGGGGGTATTCAGTGTGTTTTGGGTATAAAAATATGGTGTCAACTAAGTTGCTTAACCTACAAATGAAGTAGCACTGTGGATTAGCAACCTAATTTTTAAATCATAACATTCTAACTGGTATGATATGCAGTTGTTGGCTTATCAACAGAAAGTGCCCGGGCACAGAATGCTGCTAAGTTGTGAACAGATGCTAGTTCAGTCAGGGAGTGTTTATTTCCAATTTCTGCCTAAACAAGGAGTAATGGTACTAAACTCACCAAATCAATTTTTCTTTATTCTTTCCAGATTGCAGACGGACTCCATGGTGACTGGAAGACCATTCCACATTCAATGACATTGCATATCCGATCACTGATACTGACTTGGACACCCCCAACTTCAAAGGGCAAAATGTACTTTTAACCTTTGCTATAATGAAGAGCACAATGTTAGGCATCTTTAAATGGAAGATTCTGTGGTATAAAATGAGATTGCGCATTCCTTTTGGGACCATTATTTTGTTTTTGTCTTGAGAAAACACTATCATCCCACAAAATGTAACTATAAAAGAAAACTTGGTAATCATGAATAAACCGCTAATTTTCTCAGTAGTTTAAAAATTTTAGAACCATGAAGGTTTGCTGTCAGTTAAGGGTTGAAAGCTCTGTTTCAACACGCATCTCAATTTTAAGTTGTGTTTTTAGCTAAGGAATTTGCTGGTATGAAATTTTCCGCAAAACAAGGGAGTCCTAGACCAGCATCGTCCTGGTTTGTCAATGACTGTAAATTAGTCCCAGAGCTATCTTCTTTTTGGTCTTGTCCTGTGTCACGGACCTTTTGTTGCACAAATATTGCATATGAAATGTGTTGGAACTAAACTAACCAAGCACACACAGTCCTGGTAATGAACGCTTGTTTTTAAAATAATGTAACTTTTTTCCCCCCTTCACCTTTGTGGGTAACGTAGAAAAATTAAAACTCCCCAATGAATTTTAAGCTGACGGGTTTCTTAGTAAAGTTGCTCAGGGCTCACTGTGCCCATACTTACTGGAGATTCCTGCTTTTAGCAGCCGCAGATGTCCTGTGCTTGGATTTGGTCAATGTGTGTATCAAATGATGTAAGTCAATGTTGAAAATAATGATCTTGAGGTTTCTAAGTTAATTTTTTTTGGGAGTTTTTTTTTGTTTTTCCTTTTGCCATGGGAGGGTTTACTCTTATAGAAGCATGCTGTAGAATTGCAAAAAGTGCTTATGGAATTAAGTCAATAGATGTTCTTTTAAGAAACACCTGTTAAATTGTAACCATTGCAGCTGTAATCATGGCTACTCTGTGCATAATCGATGAAGAATAAAAAGCTATGCACTTTCTGGAGTAGCGCTATCACAACAAACTTGGCCTGTTCAAACAATCTTCACCTTGAATGATTCTTAAAGAAACAAACCATCCTGTTTATACATGAAAAATTGAAATTCTTTATGTAGAAAGCTTAATGTTAGAATCATTTTCTAAGGAACAGGTTTCTAGCTTTCTGAATTTGCTGAGTTGAACAGCAGAGTTTCTGCACCCATACTTTACTGTAAACAGAAGTGCTCTTTACTAGCATTAGTGGCTTTCTCATTCTATTCCTGCAAACCTGTACAGATGTGCTGTAATTGTGTGTAGGCCTGGACTGGCAATCCTTTCCATTAATTCTGTAGGTCTTTCCTCACTCCTTTCCTTTTGCCTTTTGTATTTAATTTTGAAGTCGGTGTACTACAAGAAAGCTGGATGCAAGATAGATACTATATTAAAATGTACTGTTATTTAAGATGTAATAAAGCAGTTTGACATGAGGTATGCCTTGGCTGGTTACTTTGTGATATATTTCCGTAGACCTCTTTGCTACTGCAAGTCTATCATGGATTAGAAATTCCAAAAGCTACTGAGACTAAATCAGAAGAAATTTTGTAATATTCAATTCCCATTCCTGACCTAATTCCAGCTATTAGATGAAGCTTCGGCTACACTGCATGGGAGGGCACCCGACTAGAGTAGGGTAATTGACTGCTGTGTGGCAGCACAGCCAAACACACTAGATATTGACTTAGCAAGCACAGCATACACCATAACACTACCACTCCCCAGAACTTGTCTCCAGTGTTGCCTTCAAACCCCGTTGCAAGGCTTACTCGCTATTGCACAGTATCATGTACACTGTACCTTGTATGTTGCATGCTATGAATGTAATGTATGATTTCTAGCCAAAGAAAAATTGGACTAATAAAAAAAAATCAAATACTAACCTTAAGCTGCCAGTGTCGGAAATTCTACCGTCATTTTTCTCTAATGCAATTGATTGTAATTGTTTCATATGTTGTAATTTAATTTTCTCCCTTCCATTCCTGGAAGCAGTGACTCCTGCTGAAGTATGGTTTCATAGTCCATGGTAGCCTTGTGGGCATAAACAGTGTTGCCAGTTGATTTAACCAAATAATCGTCGGGCTCGATCTTGTCCTCACCTGATGTCAGACGTAGTTTCCAGCAGGAGTCTGCTTAATGATCAAGAGTAGGTTCCCTGGCTAGAATCATCTCTGCACAGACTGGAGGTCAGACCTGAAACTTTTCTGATCTGTATTGCACAGTGCCTTCCCATACAATGCATTTCCCCATGGAGCTTGAGAAATGGATTGAATTGAGTGTAAAACTAAATTTGTGCAGATTATGTAATGTTTTTAATTGGCCTATTTCATTGCAGTTATTCTGAGCTGTAATATTTTCACCGTCCAGTGAGTCATTTGTCCAAGTGGAAAAGTACAGGTTGATTTTCATACTTTTTTTAAATAGAAAATTTATAACCATGAGCTGCCACCCAGAATTTAAAAGGTCTAGTTCAACAGAAATATCGCTAACCCATCACCGTGCCGCTCTTGTGCAGAAATCTTGATGGGTAAAATGCTTGTTTAAATCGCTGAAATATCAAATGAAATCATGTGCCTTAAATAAAAGCACTGTTGTAACTATAGTGTGCTACCATTATTGTAGGGATGCAACATGGCAGCAGCCTTCTAGTGAAGTGTTACGAGTTTACTGGTTGCATTTAATACTTGCACCAATTTTGTTTTGGTGTGACGGTTTCATTAAACAAGCAATGATTTATGCTGCCCGCTTAATATGCTTAACATTTCTGGGCATTTTTCAGCTTTATAACTAAATAGGCAGGTGTTGCATTTTATAGATTAAAAATTGCAGAAAAGCTGTTACAAGTAACTACACAACCTTGCACATTGCTTCATTGGTCTCTTGCTAGTTATATAGGAAAAAATATTGAACTAATTAAAATGAACAAATTGAAAATGCATGTAAATCTAGGGTGAGCTGTTTAAATATTTTATTGTGTACGTTAAAAAAATAACTGCCATTACCTTGGGGCTTAAAACTGGATTTGTGCTGTGAAGTTTTGAATTGGGTCCATAAGATACTGAGGGGCTCGACAAGGTAGATGCAGAGAGGATGTTTCCCCTCATGGGGAAATCTAGAACTCGGGGGCATAGTTTCAGAATAAAGGGTCGCCCTTTTGGAACTGAGATGAGGAATTTCTTCTGAGGGTTGTAAATCTGTGGAATTCTCTACTCCAGAGAGCTGTGGAGGCTGGGTCATTAAATACATTTCAGGTGGAGATACAGATTTTTGCAAGATAAGGGAGTGAAGGGTTATGGGGAGCGGGCAGGGAAGTGGCTTTGAGCCCAAGATCAGCCATGATATTGAATGGCGGAGCAGGCTCGAGGGGCCAAGTGGCCTATTCCTGCTCCTATTTCTTATGTCCAGCTAGTGAGGACACCTGGAAATAAAGAAGCCACTTAACCTAACGAGTCCATTCCTTGCACAAGCCATTTACAATTTCCATTGTCACAAACTTTTAACATCCTTGTTTGAGGCAAATAACCAACCACAAATACAATTTACAAGAATTGAGAGTTCATTGATGTTTCTCACCAACATCCTCATTCCTTGTCGAGTTGTTGATGTTTAACCTATTTCTGAAAAGTCAACTGTTACAACTTGCTCAAGCTCACTTTTTGAGGAGCCAGTTTTAAAATATAAAATGTGATTGAGCCTCAAGGTTAAACCATAGAATTACATGGAATTTGCAGCACAAACCAGCCATTTGGCCCAGCTCGTCTTTGGCCGTGTTTATGCTCCTACTCTACTTAATTTAACACCATCAGCATTTCCTTACATTCCTTTCTCCCTCGTCTCAACTACTCCCTGTGGTAGCAAGTTCCACATTCTCACCATGCTCTGGGTAAAGAAGTTTCTCCTGAATTCCTTATTGGATTTATTAGTGACTCCTACTTTTGGACTTGCCCCACAAGTGGAAACATCTGCCACAGAGCCTTGGTAGTTCTCAGTCTTGCAATTTCAAGACAGAAAGAGGGCACGTGGTGCTTGTGCAATGTTCCTGTTAACGGAGCCGCGCAGCGGTCTCGAGGTCCCACGCAGGCTGCTCACCAGATGTTATATGGGAAAAAACGCACGTGTGAAAATTTGAATGAGCCACGCAGCCAGTTAAAGGGCCCACCCACCGAAAGAAAGGGAATGTTGTGCTTGTCTGAAAGGCAATTCCAATCAGTTACCTTGATGTTTTTAGATACGAGGCACTTTGGATTTCATCAGTACAGAAATCCTCATCTTCCCCAGGTGTAGGAAGGGCGTAATCACGAGTTGCATCAGGAAAGCTATATTTTGTGTTGGGTGCATAGCACTGGTTAGATAGCAAAGCTCCTGCAGCAGTTGGTCTTGGCTGTTCTAGACAATGGTTGTACAAGGTATGCCATTTTGATTTGTTTAAAATCTTCGGTTTTCCACACAATTATCAAGGAAGGTTTGCTGAAGCTATTTTAAGCATCAGGCTCATTGAAGACTAAGTTGAGGTGAGTTTTAAACTGGAAATGTGGGGCATTGCAGGAATTTCCAATGAAGTTGGTCAGGCAGAAGTGCATGCACCAGTCCTGCAGTTAAAAAGGTATTGGTCCTTTCAATCCAAGGGACTGCTCAACTCCAAGCACTGTATTATCAGGGCTTCCAGAAGGAGCCCTTTTCCCCAGCTTGTGCATCCACTACTGAGACTCCATCCTACAGCGTACTCCTTTATGGGGGATGGTAAATCACATGCTGTCTCAAACAATAGGTGAAATTCAAAGGCATTGTATCAGACTGCTGCCTACATTTTGTTCAATCCCTGTAAATGTTCAGGAGAGTCATTTTCTCAGACTGCTCGAAGTACAGGCAAAATCCTATTGGACAAGGTGCTCTCAGAAATGCAGCTCAGTAGGGCTATAGAACAATTTCCTACTGATTAGGCAACTAGGTTTCACTCTTACTTTTGTCGTCCCCAATAGTATGTGAAATTTTCAGCCAATTCTAGATCGCTCTTTTGAAGGACAAATTGAAAATAGTCCTGCAGATCAATCCAGGAGACCCGCCTAGCTGCGTTGGGTGTGAAGTATACAAACATCCAGAGTGGGATCAGAGAAGCCCACGAGAGATATTTGGTGTTGGAATGTATTACCAAGACAAAGACACTCAGTCTCGCATCATCCACAGTGGTTACCAAATACTTGTTGGTTACCTACTGCCACGGGAGGGATTGCTTCATTACTTTAATGCTTGATCAGGTTACAGAAGTGGCACCACTATAATCTCTGGAATTTGGAGGTATTCACCAGATAGCCCAGCTGTGCCAGACAATCTATTTGTAAGAGTCTACTTCCTGATGGGACAGTGAATACTATTTGTCCCTTCAGATAGATTCATTGTGAACGCTAGCTGAATGCCATAATCCACGTCAGATCTGAGCTGCAGGTAAACCTTTACTTATGTATTCTGGGTAATGGCAGCCCACTAAACTGCTTATGCAGTCGCTTACAACTACCTTCTTGTTAAGCCCTCCATTGCACATTTTACTGCCTGAATAAGTTACTATAGATCAGGGACATTTGCTGTACCGTAGTCAAACCACATACCTGGAGCTATGCCTGTGGCTCCAAGCATCTCTCGATGACACAGATAGATACATCTTCCAGGATGGGGGCCCACCTGCAGGAACTGTGTGTACAAGTTCTGTTGAGTCTGCTATGTGATACTTTGCATATAAAGAGGCTTTAGTTCAAATTTGCATGATTTGTGCTAGATCAATTCAAAGAAAAGGTTCTAAATAGGCCTTTGAAGGTGTGGCCTGATAGCATAACTGGTCTGCTGTGTCAATTGGCAAGATGAAACACAATCCCCAGCTCTTGGCCTTAATCCAATACAGATATATTAATGTATGTCAGATGTGATCAGCATAAAATTCAGCAGGCATACAGAACAAAATGGTGGATCCTGTGACCAGAGACAAAATCCATGTCTGTAAGTACCCTGTTCAGAGGTTGTCAAGAAATGGAACAAAATATTTCCACAGTTTTACAGTTCTTGGCAGGGCAGTGACAATGGACTGGTTACCAAGTTCTTTGGAGGAGAAAGTTCCTGAAAGAATATTTTCTCCTTTTTTAATATCCCAGATGATCCAATGGATTTGGGAGGAGATAACGGTCCCCCCATCCTTGTGATTTCTGTATTTGCTACAGAAGAGTTGTCCCTTGGAGCTTCTGAGTCAGTTTAGTGCAACCCATCAGGATCCCTCATACAGCAAGAAGTGTAAACACCTCAAGGGTTTGGAGAACAAACAACACTTCCAGCCAGTCGTTCATTGGTGGGGGGAAGTGAGATCGATTGGGACAGGATTACTTCTGGAGATTGTCACCATTCAAGACTTGAAAACAAGATGCTAACAAAGGCCTACCTCAAGATATTGTCAGCTTTATTACAGGGCTCTGCTTTACTAGCGCAATAAACATTCGCCTCTTATAATAGACATGCCAATTAATTAAAGACTTGCATTTATATAGTGCCTTTCACGACCACCGGATGTCCCAAAGCACTTTACAGCCAATGAAGTACTTTTTGAAGTGTAGTCACTGTTGTAATGTAGGAAACGCGGCAGCCAATTTGTGCACAGCAAGCTCCCACAAACAACAATGTGATAATGACCAGATAATAAAAACAGAAAATGCTGGAAATACTCAGCAGGTCAGGCAGCATCTGTGGAGAGAGAAACAGAGTTAACGTTTCAGGTCGTCGTCAGACAAATGACCAGATAATCTGTTTTAGTGATGTTGATTGAGGGATAAATATTGGTCAGGACACCGGGGAGAACTCCCCTGCTTTTCTTTGAAATAGTACCATGGGATCTTTTACGTCCACCTGAGAGAGCAGACGGGGCCTTGGTTTAATGTTTCATCCAAAAGGCAGCACCCCAGACAGTGCAGAACTCCCTCAGCACTGCACTGGAGTATCAGCCTAGATTTATGTGCTCAAGTCTCCGGAGTGGGACTATGAACCCACAACCTTCTGACTCAGAGGTGAGAGTGCTACCCACTGAGCTACTGGCTGACATCTCAGAGAGAAATAAACCAGTTTCCTGAATGTTACTAGATTACAACCTCAAAGGGTACAGTAGATTTTATCACCGGAAGAAAATTGTGGCATGTAAAGCAGAGGTCTGAGTCATCTGGATAACTCCTGGTTTTCATTCCGATGAAAAATCTGATCTGGGTGTACGGCTCCACAGTAGCTAAACAGTGGGTGTGAAGGGAATGTTTCTTTACTCAACTCGCTCTGGAAATCAACACTGTGAGCACAGAGCCACTGGTCCAACAACTTTGAATGAAAATCATGTGGCAAGCACCCACAGCATAAGGTAACACTCACCTGCACCCGTGGAGATGATGATGGAAGATGCCTGTTCGTGAATTCTTTTAACGTGGGATGGCCGTTGCACACCAGCTACCACACGGGCTTGACAGAGCAAGGTCTTGGTCCAATGGCAAGGGGATCCAAGATGATTGGAGACCAGGCTTTGCTATACACACACAAACATACTCCTACTGTCCTCCTCCCTCCTTCCCGCAGGTCCTCTCTGTCTGGGTTTCGTAGGATGCATTGTGGTCCTCCCGACCTCGCTGTTGGCCCGAGCCGCACCTTCCCTGGGCCCCGACCCGACCCCGCTGCACCACTCCTGGGCCTTGACCTCGCTGCTGGGCTCGTCCTCGCTCCTGGCCTCAGACATGAATGATGTTGTCTCTGACAGGATCAAATTAGCACTGATATTCTGGTGAAGGTTAGCCGGGGGGAGGTTAGTGGAGCCCCATCAGTTTTTTGTATTTAGGGGCCATCAAAATGAGAGAGTCACTAATAAATCCAATAAGGAATTCAGGAGTAACTTCTTTACCCAGAGAGTGGTGAGAATGTGGAACTCGCTGCCACAGGGAGTGGTTGAGGCAAATAGCACAGATGCATTTAAGGGGAAGCTCGATAAACACATGAGGGAGAATGGAATAGAAGGATCTGCTGATAGGGTGAGATGAAGAGGGGTGGGAGGAGGCTCGAGTGGAGCAGAAACACCGGCACGGACCAGTTGGGCCGAATGGCCTGTTTCTGTGCTGTAAATACTTTGTAATCTGGTGTGGTAGAGGAGAGAAATGTTTGCACAATTTATGCATGTTATACGTTGAGCCTCTCATTTTGTTACACACATATTGCAAATGTAATGGCAGTGGCCAATAATTGGCAGTGCTTGGTAACTGCTTGTGCAACCACTTGCAACTGAACCTCTAACACACTGTTCCCCAACATACACCCCACTGCCTGAATACGTTACTGTAGATCAGGGGTGTTTGCCATGCAATGATGGTCACAAAGCTCAAGCATGTTGGTAGAACTGTGGCTCTAAGCACCTCCCTAGTCCTTTCCATTCTTGACAGATTTATCTCACAGGATGGGGACCCACCTGCAGGAAGCCTGAGCATGAGGTGAATGGAGTCCCCCACATGATACTTGACACTAACCAGTTTTAAGAACATAAGAAATAAGAGCAGGAGTAGGCCATCCGGCCTCTCGAGCCTGCTCCGCCATTCAATAAGATCATGGCTGATCATCGACCTCAACTCCACTTTCCTGCCCGATCTCCATATCCCTTGATTCCCCTAGAGTCCAAAAATCTATCGATCTCAGCCTTGAATATACTCAAAGACTCAACATTCACAACCCTCTGGGGCAGAGAAATACCAGTGTTGATTAGAGTTGAATCAATTCAGAGAACTTTCACTTTGGGGCAAAAAGGTCTTGGGATTGAATCCGGGATTGAATCCCAAGAGTTTAGCTCAACCTTTCAATCTTCTAATGACCGCTATGTCTTGAGCTGTGCCTGCCACACTGTTGTGATAGCTCTTGGCAGTTCTGTCTACTTTTTCAAGGAATCATTAAAGATCCCAATGCACTATTCAAATTCCTCCCTCAAATATACTAGCAAAAAAAAAACACTTTAACTCATCATTTGTCTGATTGAAATTTGTGGAAGGTTGTTGGTGCAAAATAGCTGCCCACATAACAATGGACCCTGCACTCCAATACAGTATTTCATTGTGTGGATTGCTATGAACTGTTTCAATTATATGATAAGATACAACAAAACCCCTAATTGGTGAACAGAACAGATACAACAATATCACTGTTTGTTGGTGTAAGTGGTATATGAGATTGATGACTGTTTCGAAGTTTCGATTTTCCATAGTGGGTGTTAAACTGTTGAAGAGTGGTTTATGACAATTGTACTCTGTCGATCTTGCATCATTTATTTGGGATCTTGTACCTGTGATAACTAACTCTCTTGTAACCGTCCTAAATATATTAAATGCTACAATCAGTATCGGCAGATTTTTTCAGTCCTGAGTTTTGTGGTGCAGTGCTTCTTCCTCAGAGGAAATTCGCAGGCAGCCGACAAGATATCCACACTGTTACACCGGAAGCTTTGGCCTGGATATCTGACTTGGATAGTGACATTGATTTGCTTTGCTACTACCATACGAAAGAAGAAGTACTATTATGTCACTTTAAGAGAGAGAACTTGCATTTCTATAGCACCTTTTACGACCTCAGGACGTCCCAAAGCACTTTACAGCCAATGAAGTACTTTTTCGAAGTGTAGTCACTGTTGTAATGTAGGAAACACAGGCAGCCAATTTGTGCACAGCAAGCTCCCACAAACAGCAATGTGATAATGACCAGATAATCTGTTTTTAGTGATGTTGGTTAAGGGATAAATATTGGCCAGGACACCGGGGAGAACTCCCCTGCTCTTCTTCGAAATAGTGCCATAGGATCCTTTACATCCACCTGAGAGAGCAGACGGGGCCTCGGTTTAACATCTCATCCGAAAGACAGGCACATCCGACAGTGCGGCGCTCCCTCAGCACTGCACTGGAGTGTCAGCCTAGCTTTATGTGCTCAAGTCTCTGGAGTGGGACTTGAACCCACAACCTTCTGACTCAGGGGCGAGGGTGCTGCCCACTGAGCCACAGCTGACTTTGAATCACTAATCTGGGCACAAATGTGAAATGTTTGTGTTTATCGGTAACCTTTACAAAGTATTTATCGTTTTTCTTTTAATAAGAACCCATTGCATTAAGAAAATGTACCATTTTAGGTAAATTACTACCTACAGAATAACATGTCACTTCACAAAGCAATTTCACCTCTTCTAAATATGAAAATATTAGCAATGTACATGAATATAGAGAGTAAGTAATTATGAATTATACAGCCTGTTGGCAGGACTGCCTCATACCATCAATGCTGATTTAAACTGGGATTGCACATGTTTTAGATGAAACACAGTTTTCTCCATTTGAGGTGAACGAGGCTGTCATCCCCAGTAATAGTTTCACTGATGTAGTTCCAAGCTGCACGCAGAACTGTGCTGTGAATTTTGCAGCAATATTGTCACATATCACACATTGAGATGAGCTTCCATCAGACTTACACACACACGATTCTACAGAAACACAGACCGGTCTGTATTTTATTCCTATTATTTAGGCAGAAAAAGGTTCCGTTTATAAGCTAATTGTTTTCTACAAGTTATGCACAGATGATACACAGTGGAAAATGAGGTTTTTTACGCCTGCATGTGGTGACCCCGCTATTCCCGGCCAGGGCGGAGATGATTGGGGAATTCCCCCGTCAATCATGCCTGGAGCCCGCACTGCTGTAAGCGACTGGGATTGATTTGGGGTTTTTAATGAAGATGTTTCTTACAAACATCTGATGCAGGTTCTCCTGGTGTCCTGGCCAACATTTATCCTTCGACCAACTCCACCAAACTGATCATTCATCTTAATGCTGTCTGCGAGAGCTGGCTGTGCGCAAATTGGCTGCCGCATTTGCCAACAGAACGGTAACGACATTTCAAAAGTAATTCAATGGCTGTGAAGCACTCTGGGACATCCTTTGTGAAAGATAGAATCATAAGAATTAGGAGCAGGAGTCGGCCATTCGGCCCTTCGAGCCTGCTCCGCCATCCAATAAGATCATGGCTGATCTTCAACTCCACATTCTCGCCCGATCCCCAAATCCCTTGATTCCCCAAGAGTCCAAGAATGATAGAATGATACAGCACAGAAGGAGGCCATTCGGCCCATCGTGCCTGTGTCGACATCGATACCAAAAAAATTGCTCGTTGTTTCTCTTCCTATTATTTGAAACTAACATCCTGGGATGAATTTTACGCAAGAACTGGGCGTCCTCAGTGACATTACTTACTCATTATATTTAGCAGGAACAATAATGTTCTGGGTTGCCCTACTCACCTAAATATGTGAATAAAAATATTGAGTAATTGAATAAGAAGTAGCTGAGAATTCAATGGAGACCAAAGTGAGTAATGTAATATAATGATTCACCTCCACACGAGCTTTATTTTGCCTTTGAGATATTAGGGAGCAAGGCACTGCTGGTAAAATGTATTAACATCAACCTGAGGTCAGGATTGCAGCATGTTGAGTAACTAGTTTATTTTAAATGTGAAAAATATGGCTAGTTTATCAGTAAAGGAATATTATCAGGGATGGCTACTAGCGTCTATATTTTGAGAAGTTCAACAACAACAACTTGTATTTATATAGCACCTTTAACGTACTTAAACGTCCCAAGGCTCTTCACAGGAGCGTTATAAAGCAAAATTTGACACCAAACCACATAAGGAGAAGAGCTTGGTCAAAGAGGTAGGTTTTAAGGAGCATCTTAAAGGAGGAGAGAGAGGAGCGAGGCGGAGAGGTTTAGGGAGGGAATTCCAGAGCTTAGGGCCTCGGCAACAGAAGGCACGGCCGCCAATGGCTGAGCGATTATAATCAGGGATCTTCAAGAGGGCAGAATTAGAGGAGTGCAGATATCTCAGGGGGTTGTGGGGCTGAAGGAGATTACAGGGATAAGGAGGGGGCGAGGCCATGGAGGGATTTGAAAACAAGGATGAGAATTTTAAAATCGAGGCGTTGCTTAACCGGGAGCCAATGTAGGTCAGCGAGCACAGGGGTGATGGGCGAACGGGACTTGGTGCGAGTTAGGACACTGGCAGCCGGGTTTTGGATGACCTCAAGTTTACGTAGGGTGGAATGTGGGAGGCCAGCCAGGAGTGCGTTGGAATAGTCAAGTCTGGAGGTAACAAAGGCATGGATGAGGGTTTCAGCAGCAGTTCAGTTGTATAAACGTTAATCACAGCAAGACAAAATTATTATCCAGCTCATTCTTTCACTAGGAATATTTGCAAGGCAAATCCTGCTTGACAACAACAACAACTTGTATTTAGATAGTGTCTGTTATGTAAATACGTGTCCCAAGGTGCTTCACAAATAGGCATCAGGAAAACAGATGCTCAGCCAGCGAGGGAGATTCGGACACAAACATGAAGGTATTCGTGTGAGTCAAGTGCAGCAGAAATTATTCAAACCTGTTCCTTGTCCGAATGAGTTCCAATATATTTAGGAATTTAAGTCAGCAAAGTTTACGCGAAGAAGTTTGGAAATTATTCCAATTTATAACACATCAGCTCAACATAAGGTAAGCCGAATTTCAACCACTTTGTTTCAGTCCAGACTTTTATTCGTATTTAAAAATAGATCGCTGTCGCTGAGCAGATATCAATCAATTTGGGATTGGATTGCTTTTGTGTTTTGGGGAAGATGATGACGGTCATAGAAGCCAAAGCAATTCAGAGGTTGCGCTGGTGCTGCCAACAGAACCTGCTCACCACCTGCTGCTGAGACCAACAACCGGAGTGAGATCCCAGCCCAGTCAGCTCAGCTGCTTTCCCTAAACTGACACAAACGTGAAACAACCACAGCCGCTGCAACCTGATAAAACCGCTCAAAATTAGACGCTAGGAATTCCTTATCTTAACAACGAGAAGATTTAACTTGGCCTACAAATTACTATCGCGCACAGAAACAACAAAAACAAAAATTACTTGAAAAGCACCACTGTTGGAGCAGTATCTAAAAAGAAAGACTTGTATTTCTACAGCGTCTTTCATGACCACCGGACGCCCCAAAGCGCTTTACAGCCAATGAAGTTGTAGTCACTGTTGTAATGTCTGAAACGTGGCAGCCAATTTGCGCACAGCAAGCTCCCACAAACGGCAATGTGATAATGACCAGATAATCTGTTTTAGTGATGTTGGTTGAGGGATAAATACTGGCCAGGACACCGGGGAGAACTCCCCCGCTCTTTTTCGATATTGTGCCATGGGATCTTTTATGTCCGCCTGAGAGAGCAGACGGGGCCTCGGTTTAACGTCTCATCCAAAACCTCCAACAGTGCAGCACTCCCTCAGCACTGCACTGGAGTTTCAGCCTAGATTTTTGTACTCAAGTCTCTGGAGTGGGACTTGAACCCACGACCTCCTGAGCCAGAGGAGAGAGTGCTACCCACTGAGCCACGGCTGACACTGTGTGGTTTAACACTTCAGGTGCTGGTCAGTGATGAACAGGCATTAGACGCACTGTTGAGGAAGTTTGCTACCTTTGATGCCAAGGACACCCTCCTTTGTGGCATGAGGTGCCAGCCTGGGTGAGCACTATCTCCCATTTCCAGAGGTGAAGAAAGTAAAGTGGTTACATTTTCTACACTGGAAACACGAACCAATCTTTCCCGTTTAGATGTTGATCAACCTGTTCTGCAGTTCCAGCATTCAGTAGAGCAGGAAGGAATATAATTTTCAGTTTTTACACAGAATTCATGATGCTTACCAAGTTGTTTCAGAGTTCATAGAATCTCACAGCACAGAAGGAGGCCATTCGGCCCATCGTGCCTGTGCCGGCTCTTTGAAAGCTCTCCAATTAGTCCCAACGCTCTTTCCCCAGAGCCCGGCAAATTTCTCCTTTTCAAGTATTTATCCAATTCCCTTTTGAAAGTTACTATTGAATCTGCTTCCACCGCCCTTTCATTTAGCGTGTTCCAGATCACAACAACTCGCTGCGTAAAAAAATTTCTCCTCATCTCCCCCTCTGGTTCTTCTGCAATTATTTTAAATCTGTGTCCTCTGGTTACCGACCTTCCTGTCAGTAGAAACAGTTTATCCCCATCTACTCGATGAAAACCCCTCATAATTTTGAACACCTCTATTAAATCTCCCTTAACCTTCTCTGCTCCAAGGAGAACAATCCCAGCTTCTCCAGTCTCTCCACATAACTGAAGTCTTTCATTCCTGTTACTATTCTAGTAAATCTCCTCTGCACCCTCTCCAGGGCCTCGACATCCTTCCTACGTGTGGTGCCCAGAATTGGACACAATACTCCAGCTGAGGCCTAACCAGTGATTTGTAAAGGTTTAGCATGACTTCCTTGCTTTTGTACTCTATGCCTCTATTTATAAAGCCAAGGATCCCGTATGCCATTTTAACAGCCTAATCAACTTCAAAAATTTGTGTATGTGAACTTCCTGGGTACTCACCCGTAGACCCAACGAAAGTGCCGGTTTCGCGCATGCACTGCGCATGCGCTGGAAACCGGAACTTCCGATCCCTTAAAGGAAGGGGTTCGGAGGTCAAACGCGTGCGCCGGAGAGGCAGCGCGCACGCATCGGACTTCCGTTTTTTTTTCAGGTTTCTGTGTGAGGGTAAGTCCCCAGCAGCTGCGCGGGGAAAAAGCAGGCGCAAGGCCTGCTTTTAACAAGGTAAGTGGTGAATTAACTAAAATTAAAACATTTTTTCCACAGGTTTATTATTTTTAAATACTTTAAAGAAAGGTAAGTTTATTTTTAGCCCCGTTAAAAACTGTAATTAATTTTTTCAAAAATTTTAAATTATTGTTTAAAATAGTTATTTTGTGTAATTTATAGTTATTTTAAAAATGTGATTTTTTTTAAAATTTATTTGAAGTTTTAGTGTGGTTTTGGGGCCGATCTCTATTCATAGATTTGACAGGTCTTCCTGTCAAATCTATGAATGGAGATTCCCTGCTCCGATTGGCTCTCCATGGCCCACGTGATCCCAGGGGATGCTTCGAACTAACTGCGCCCCTGGGATACGCAAGCACTGCGCGCCGGCAGCTGGAGGAGGCCCAGGATCGGAATTCCACGCGGGCCCACAGCACAACGGCAGGTGCGCTAGGTAAGTGCAGGTTGGGGGCTTGCACCCGCGGGAAGCCTCCGACTCGAATTTCTGGCCCATTGTCACTCTTCATTTTTCTTTCTAAAATGCATCACTTCACACTTCTCTACATTAATTTCATCTGCCATGGGTCTACCCATTTCACCCGTCTGTGTCCTCCTGAAGTCTGTTACTATCCTCCTCACTGTTTACTACATTTCCAAGCTTTTGTCACCTGCAAATTATGAAATTATGCACTGTATACCCAAGTCCAGGTCATTAATATAATTTAAGAAGAGCAGTGGTCCTAATACCGACCCCTGGGGACACCACTGTATACTTCCCTCCAGTCTGAAAAACAAACCGTTCACCACTGCTCTCTGCTGTCTGTCCCTTAGCCAATTTCATATCCACGCTGCCACTGTCCCTTTAATCCCATGGGCTTCAATTTTGCTAACAAGTCTATTATGTGGCACTTTATCAAACGCCTTTTGAAAGTCCACATACACAACATCAACCACACTACCCTTATCAAACCTCTCCGTCATTTATTTGAAGAATTCAATCAAGTTTGTCAGACACAATTTGCCTTTAACAAATCCGTGCTGGCTTTCATTTATTAGCCCTTGTTCTTCCAAGTGACAATTCATTTTGTCCTGGATTAAAGTCTCTAGAATATCCCCCACCACCGACGTTAGGCTGACTGGCCTGTAGTTCCTGGTTTATTTCTCTCCCCTTTTTTGAACAGGGGAGTAACATTTGCAACCCTCCAGTCCTCTGGCACCACCCCCCCCATATCCAAGGAAGATTGAACGATTGTAGCCAGCGCCTCCGCAATCTCCTCCCTCACTTCCCTAGGATGCATTCGAACTGGGCCGGGTGACTTTTCGACTTTGAGCGCTGCCAGCCGTTTAAGTACCTCCTCTTTATCTATTTCTATCCTGTCCAATTTCTCTACCCCCTCCTCCTTTACTGTGACATTGGCAGCATCCTCTTCTTTAGTGAAGACAGATGCAAAGTCCTCATTTAGTATCTCAGCCATGCCCTCTGTCTCCACGAGAAGGTTTCCTTTTTGGCCCCTAAGTTACGGTATTGCTCGATGTTTACTGAGCGCTGGGGCCTGTACAGCTACATGGGGCACGAGCTCAGTTCCTTCCGCCTCCTCAGGCAGCTCCAACAGCAGTTGAATCTGTCAATCCATTCAGGGAAATTGGTTTGCAGCAGACATCCCCTGTAAGTGACTGCATTTCTTGATTTACAGAATAAACGAATTTTCAACATTACTTTTATGCTAATTTTTAAAACTGGTTTAACTAGTTTAATTAGAGGATTAAGAAGAGTTTGGAGATAACAACAGAAAACGCTGGAAAAACTCAGCAGGCCAGGCAACATCTGTGGAGAGAGAAACAGAGTTAACGTTTCAGGTCGAAACCCTTCGTCAGAACTGAGAAAAGAGCAGGAAATGAAACAGATAACTTGTACTGGTGGATTCGGTGCACGGCAGTATATTAGGCACTGCATCATAGAATAGGAGAAAGAACTTCCATTTATAAAGTGCCTTTCACGTCACCGGGACCTCCCAGAGCATTTCACAGCCAGTAAATTATTTTTGAAATGCAGTCACTCATGTTTTATAGGCAAACTTGGCTCACAAACCTTGCCAGCAACAAGGTGAATGAGCAGTTAATCTCTTCTGGGTGTTTGTCAGGGCCTGGCAAGAACTCCCTGCTCTTATTTGAATAGCACCATGGGATCTTTTATGTCGATTTGAACAGGGAGCCTGGACCTCAGCTTAACATCTCATCCAGCACAATAAAAAGAGAAAAAAGAAAGATTTGCATTTCTATAGCGCCTTTCACAGCCTCAGGACGTCCCAAAATGCTTTACAACCAATGAAGTACTTTTTGAAGTGTAGTCACTGTTGTAATGTGGGAAACGCGGCAGCCAATTTGTGCACAGCAAGCTCCCACAAACAGCAATGTGATAATGACCAGATAATCTGTTTTTAGTGATGTTGATTGAGGGATAAATATTGGCCAGGACACCGGGGAGAACTCCCCTTGCTCTTCTTCGAAATAGTGCCATGGGATCTTTTACGCCCACCTGAGAGATAAGATGGGGCCTCGGTTTAACATCTCATCCGAAAGATGGCACCTCCGACCGTGCAGCACTCTCTCAGCACTGCACTGGGAGTGTCAGCCTGGATTTAGGTGCTCAAGTCCTGGAGCGGGGCTTGAGTTTGCCACTGTGTACACTTCACAGCGCTCCTGATTTAGCCAAGCCAAGGATCCTAGGCCATCCGTGCTGACGCCTATATTCCGGTGCTGCGGTGGGGGGAGGTTGCCTGCAAAATTAGGAGCTGGCACATGTGATCCAGGAATGTAATATTCTGGCATGGGTGGAGGATTGGTTATCTAACAGGAAGCAGAGAGTTGGGATAAATGGTTCATTCTCGGACTGGCAACCAGTAGCCAGTGGTGTTCTGCAGGGGTCGGTGCTGGGTCCCCAACTCTTTACAATCTATATTAACGATTTGGAGGAGGGGACCGAGTGTAACATATCAAAGTTTGCAGATGATACAAAGATGGGAGGAAAAGTAGATAGTGAGGAGGACATAAAAAACCTACAAGGGGATATAGACAGGCTGGGTGAGTGGGCAGAGATTTGGCAGATGCAATACAATATTGGAAAATGTGAGGTTATGCACTTTGGCAGGAAAAATCAGAGAGCAAGTTATTATCTTAATGGCGAGAAACTGGAAAGTACTGCAGTACAAAGGGATCTGGGGGTCTTGGTGCAAGAAAATCAAAAAGTTAGTATGCAGGTGCAGCAGGTGATCAAGAAAGCCAATGGAATGTTGGCTTTTATTGCTAGGGGGATAGAATATAAAAACAGGGAGGTATTGCTGCAGTTGTATAGGGTATTGGTGAGACCGCACCTGGAGTACTGCATACACTTTTGGTGTCCATACTTAAGAAAAGACATACTTGCTCTCGAGGCAGTACAAAGAAGGTTCACTCGGTTAATTCCGGGGATGAGGGGGTGGACATACGAGGAGAGGTTGAGTAGATTGGGACTCTACTCATTGGAGTTCAGAAGAATGAGAGGCGATCTTATTGAAACATATAAGATTGTGAAGGGGCTTGATCGGGTGGACGCGGTGAGGATGTTCCCAATGATGGGTGAAACTAGAACTAGGGGACATAATCTTAGAATAAGGGGCTGCTCTTTCAAAACTGAGATGAGGAGAAACTTTTTCACTCAGAGGGTAGTGGGTCTGTGGAATTTGCTACCCCAGGAAGCTGTGGAAGCTACTTCATTAAATAAATTTAAAACATCATGAAATTTAAAACAGAAATAGACCGTTTCCTAGAAGTAAAGGGAATCAGGGGTTACGGGGAGCGGGCTGGAAATTGGACATGAGTTTGAGTTCGGATCGGTCAAGGCCCTGTGGGTGGTGAAGCGGGCCCAGGGGCCGAGTGGCCTGGTCCTGCTCCTACTTCTTGTGTTCTTTAGAGTTGAGGTTGGATCAGATCAGCCATGATCTCATTGAATGGCGGAGCAGGCTCGAGGGCCCGATTGGTCTACTCCTGCTCCTATTTCTTATGTTCTTATGTTCTTATGTTCCTGGATGGAGCAGGAGACTTGTGAGGCGTGTCCACGATGAGGTGAACTTGAGTAAAAAAACTCAAGGGTTGAGTCAGTCCAAGTTGCTCTGGTTCTCCCTCTGGTGGCTGATCCAACAATGACATCTACAGGGGCCTAAAATCTGCAACTTCACCTTTATATGCACAAAGTGCGAAATTTCCAGATTCTGTGAAAACTGGAAATTTACCCTAATCTCTCTGTATCTCCTTAATCAATAATAATTATTTAATATCTTTAAACAAATTCTCCACCATAAAAAGGATTAAGTACACATTGATTATCTTCCTAAACTTACAACCTTCCATCAGTAAACCTGAGGAGGCAAAATCCCGAGAAGGGAATCCGCTTTGACCCTAATTATTATTAGGTCTGATGGAACCAGAGGCAGAAAGGTAGAGGTTGGAGGCAGGTAACAGTCGCACCACAGAAGTGCCAGGCAATGACTATCTCCAACAAGCGAGAGTCTAATCACCGCCCCTTGACATTCAACGGCATTACCATCGCCGAATCCCCCACCATCAACATCCTGGGGGTCACCATTGACCAGAAACTTAACTGGACCAGCCACATAAATACTGTGGCAACAAGAGCAGGTCAGAGGCTGGGTATTCTGCGGCGAGTGTCTCCCCTCCTGACTCCCCAAAGCCTTTCCACCATCTACAAGGCACAAGTCAGGAGTGTGATGGAATACTCTCCACTTGCCTGGATGAGTGCAGCTCCAACAACACTCAAGAATGCTCGACACCATCCAGGACAAAGCAGCCCCCTTGATCGGCACCCCAACCACCACCTTAAACATTCACTCCCTCCACCACCGGCGTACCGTGGCTGCAGTGTGTACCATCTACAAGATGCACTGCAGCAACTCGCCAAGGCTTCTTCGGCAGCACCTCCCAAACCCGCGACCTCTTCCACCTAGAAGGACAAGGGCAGCAGGCGCATGGAAACACCACCACCTCCAAGTCACGCACCATCCTGACTTGGAAGTATATCGTTGTTCCTTCATCGACGCTGGGTCAAAATCCTGGAACTCCCTCCCTAACAGCACTGTGGGAGCACCTTCACCACACGGACTGCAGCGGCTCAAGAAGGCGGCTCACCACCACCTTCTCGAGGGCAATTAGGGGATGGGCAATAAATGCCGGCCTCGCCAGCGACGCCCACATCTCATAAATTAATTTACAAAAAAGAAATGCATCTCGAAGAAGGTGGCCGTATATGGCTGCAGGAAATCAAGTGAACAGAGAAAAGGCGACGGGATACGAGAAGGGGAATTCTTGGTCATATCATTTGTGGATGTTTTTAGATAAAATATGTCAGGACCATAAATCTGAAGAAAGGGATAATGAGGCATGGCTGGATCCTAGATGAGTTATTACTGGGGAGGACCATCCCGCGAGTGCAGTCCATGTTTTGTAACCCTTTCATTTAAACATTAAAAAACCTATAAAATAAGGTACGGTTATTTTTAGCCCCGTTAAAACAGATACATTTATTTTTCAAAAAATTAAATTTTTGTTTTAAATATTTAATTAAATAACATTGTAATTAATTTTAAATATGTAATTTTTTAAAAATGTATTTGATGTGTACATGTATTTTTTGGGGTATTCCCATTCATGCTTCTTATGGGGATTCCGTACATACAGAACTCCCATAAGCATCAATGGGATCCCCTTCTGTCATTTGTTGGGCCGGCCCACATGATCCCAGGGGTGCTTGCGAACCGCCTGCGCCCCGGGATACGTGGGCCTCTACCCGCGGGTACCCGGAGAGGCCCAGGAGCGCGAGTCGCCGTGGATCCCGAGGCCCCAGGTAGGCACGGATCTTCTTTGCGGATCGGAGGCATTTCCCCGCGGGAAGCCTCCGACCGCAAATTCAGGGCCATGCTTTCAAAGCTATCGCAACAAAAACATATAGATTTGTGGAAATTGCAGTTAGTTTGCTGTACTTTTTGTTCCATATGTTCACAACAGTATATAATAATACTATTTTTTTTTACTTGTTCACGGGCTGTGGGCGTCGCTGGCAAGGCCGGCATTTATTGCCCATCCCTAATTGCCCTCGAGAAGGAGGTGGTGAGTCGCCTTCTTGAACCGCTGCAGTCCGTGTGGTGAAGGTGCTCCCACAGTGCTGTTAGGTAGGGAGTTCCAGGATTTTGACCCAGCGACGATGAAGGATCGGCCGATAAACTTCCAAGTCAGGATGGTGTGTGACTTGGAGGGGAACTTGGAGGTGGTGGTGTTCCCATGCGCCTGCTGCCCTTGTCCTTCTAGGTGGAAGAGGTCGTGGGTTTGGGAGGTGCTGCCGAAAAAGCCATTGAATGGTATTTAACAGGTAAACTATGAAATGTCAATTCGCTCACGAGGGTCAAGAGCTCAAATGTTATGAATGATTCTCCCTGAATATTCAATTTGCACCATGAGTGTAAAGATCAATTAAAGCTATTGAATGTAGTTTAGTACAGATCATGATAAATATGTGGAGTCTCTTAATACTCAACACCATTATGTTCTTTTTAGTTACTTGGCCACCATATTACAAGCTAAACTGTCTTGTCTCTGCGCTGTAATATCCCACGTTGTTTAAAGATCGAGTGGGAAATAATCTCATGTTCTGTGCCATGGGCTGGTGGGATGTTGGGCATTAACCGCAATTCCGCAGATGGTGAATCACGGTCCCAATCACGATTCTGTGAGGCATCAAGTGAGGGGGGGGGGGGAATCTGTGGAGCAATCAGCAATGGTGGGGGCCTGTCCTCGCAGAGGTGTGACACAGAGAGAAAATTAACAATAAATTACCAAAGGGCAAGTGTCATCATCAAATCTCCTTTTAAAATCCATCACCAAGAGCTACAAATACATTTCTTATTATAGTTTATTCTAAAGGTATTTGTTCATTGCTACTTGTCTATTGGTCTCTCTTCACCAAACACTGGTTGACAGGTGCCTTGCTCCCAGGTCCTGGTCGAATGGGATGAGAGTAGGTGTTCTCTGTCTCTGATGAATGCAAATATTATACTGCTGGTTGCGGCAATACATACTTACATCCCTTTAGTTTGATTCCATGAACATCTAAGATTCTGAGGGAGATTGACAGGGTAGATACATAGATACATAGAAGATAGGAGCAGGAGTAGGCCATCCGGCCCTTCGAGCCTGCTCCGCCATTTAATGAGATCATGGCTGATCCTCCAATTCAGTATCCCGTCCCCGCCTTCTCTCCGTAACCCTTAACCCCTTTTGCCTTTAGAAATATATCTAATTCCCTCTTAAATATATTTAATGAGCTGGCGTACACTGCCCTCTGTGGCAATGAGTTCCACAGGTTCACCACCCTCTGAGTGAAGAAATTCCCCCTCATTTCTGTCCTAAATGGTTTAGCCCTTATCCTTAAATTATGTCCTCTAGTTCTGTTCTCACCCGCCAAGGGAAACATTCCTTCTGCATCTAGTCTGTCTAGACCTGTCAGAATTTTATACACTTCTATGAGGTCCCCTCTCAATCTTCTAAACTCCAGTGTGTACATCCCTAAACATCCAAAAATGTGCGGGTTAGGTTGATTTGGCTATGATAAATTGACCCTTAGTGTTAGGGGGGGATTAAATATGTGGGGTTATGGGGATAGGATGGGATATGTTAGGGGGAATTAAATACGTGGGGTTACGGGGGTAGGGTGGGATATGTGTACTGTGGGGATTAAAGCAGGGACAGGGTACTGGATTTGGATGATCAGCCATGATCGTATTGAATGGTGGAGCAGGCTCGACGGGCCGAATGGCCTACTCCTGCTCCTAGATTCTATGTTTCTATGTTAAACTACATAGTCTCTCCTCATAGGTCAATCCCGCCATTCCTGGTATCAGCCTGGTGAATCGCCGCTGCACCCCCTCCATGGCAAGAACATCTTTCCTCAGATGAGGCGACCAAAACTGTACACAGTACTCGAGGTGTGGTCTCACCAGTGCCCTGTACAGCTGCAGCAAGGTATCCCTGTTCCTGTATTCCAACCCTTTTGCTATGAAGGCCAGCATACCGTTTGCCTTCTTGACCGCCTGCTGAGAGGCTGTTTCCCCTGGCTCTAGAACCAGGGGTCATAGTGTGAGGAGGGATGATATGTTGGAGGGATCATCAAACGAGGCCATATGGGTCGAATTGAAAAGCAAAAAAGGGGCGATCACACTGCTGGGAGTGTACTACAGACCCCCAAATAGTGAGAGGGAGATAGAAGAACAAATATGTAGTCAAATTTCTGAGAAGTGCAAAAATTATAGGGCAGTAATAGTAGGGGATTTCAACTACCCTAATATTAACTGCGAAAAAATTAGTGTGAAGGGTATAGAGGGTGCGGAATTCCTAAAATGCATCCAGGAGAACTTTTTTAGCCAGTATGTAGCAACCCCAACAAGGGAGAGGGCAGTTCTGGACTTAGTTTTAGGGAATGAAGCTGGGCCAGCAGAAGGCGCATCAGTGGGGGAGCATTTTGGTGCTAGTGACCATAATTCTGTTAGATTTAAGGTAGTTATGGAAAAGGACAAGGATAGACCAGGAATAAAAATTCTAAATTGGGGAAAAGCAAATTTTGCTAAGCTCAGAGGGGATTTAGCCATAGTGGACTGGAAACAGCTACTTGAAGGTAAAAATCAGTGTCAGAGCAGTGGGAGGCATTCAAGAATGTAACTGGGAAAATAGATAAGGGAGAACCAGTAGATGTGGTGTATTTGGACTTTCAAAAGGCTTTCGATAAGGTCCCGCATAAGAGATTAGCGTGTAAAGTTAAGGCACATGGGATTGGGGGCAAGGTATTGACTTGGATAGAGAACTGGTTGGCGGACAGAAAGCAGAGAGTAGGAATTAATGGGTCTTTTTCCGAGTGGCAAGCAGTGACTAGTGGGGTACCGCAGGGATCGGTCCTTGGGCCCCAGCTATTCACAATATACATTAATGATCTAGATAAGGGAATTAAATGTAATATCTCCAAGTTTGCAGATGACACAAAGCTGGGTGGGAGTGTGTGCTGCGAGGAGGATACCGAGAAACTCCAGGATGATTTGGACAGGTTGGGTGAGTGGGCAGAAGCGTGGCAGATGCAATATAACGTGGATAAGTGCGAGGTTATCCACTTTGGTGTCAAAAACAGAAAGGCAGACTATTATCTGAATGGCAATAGATTGGGAGAAGGGGAAGTGCAACGAGACCTAGGTGTCCTTGTGCACCAGTCGCTGAAAGTAAGCATGCAGGTGCAGCAGGCGGTGAAGAAGGCAAATGGTATGTTGGCCTTCATAGCGAAAGGGTTTGAGTATAGGAACAGGGATGTCCTGCTGCAGTTGTACAGGGCCTTGGTGAGACCACACCTTGAGTACTGTGTGCAGTTTTGGTCGCCTTATCTGAGGAAGGATGTTCTTGCCATGGAAGGAGTTCAGCGAAGATTCACAAGGCTGATACCTGGCAGGAATGACATATGAGGAGAGATTGGGTCGATTGGGCTTATACTCGCTGGAGTATAGAAGAATGAGAGGGGATCTCATCGAAACATATAAAATTCTGCCAGGTCTGGACAAACTAGATGCAGGAAGAATGTTCCTGATGGTCGGAGAGTCCAGAACCAGGGGTCATAATCTAAGGATAACGGGTAAGCCATTTAGGACAGAAATGAGGAAGAATTTCTTCACCCAGAGAGTGGTGAACCTGTGGAATTCTCTACCACAGAAGGTAGTTGAGGCCAAGTCATTAAATATATTCAAGAATGAGTTAGATATATTTCTTAAAGCTAAAGGTATCAAAGGATATGGGGAGAAGGCAGGTACAGGGTACTGAGTTTGGATGATCAGCCATGATCTCATCGAATGGCGGAGCAGGCTCGAGGGGCCGAATGGCCTACTCCTGCTCCTATCTTCTATGTTTCTATGTTTAAGGAGGAGATCCGGAGGGTTCAGACCAAATATGTGCCCTTAAAGAAAAAAGGTGCGACTAACAAATCTAGAGCCCCCTGGATGTCTAGAGACATACAGGGTAGGATAAAGAAAAAAAGGGAGTCGTATGACAGATACAGAGGGCTAAATACGCCAGAATCTTTAGAGGAGTACAGAAAGTGCAGGGGTGCAATTAAAAAGGATATTAGGAAAGCAAAGAGAGAGCATGAAAAATTCTCGGCAAGTAAAATCAAGGAAAACCCAAAGATGTTTTATAAATATATTAAGAGTAAGAGGATAACTAAAGAAAGGGTAGGGCCTATTAGAGATCATGAGGGTAATCTGTGTGTGGAGGCGGGAGACGTCGGTAGGGTTCTTAATGAATACTTTGCGTCTGTTTTCACAAAGGAGAGGGGCAAAGCAGACATTGCTATCGGGGAGAGGAGTGTGAAATATTAGATGAAATAAACATAGAGGAAGTATTAAGGGGTTTAGCAGCTTTAAAAGTGGATAAATCCCCAGGCCCGGATGAAATGTATCCCAGGCTGTTAAGCGAAGCAAAAGAGGAAATATCAGAGGCCCTGACCATCATTTTTCAATCCTCTCTGGCTTCAGGTGTGGTGCCGGAGGACTGGAGGATTGCTAATGTGATACCCTTGTTTAAAAAGGGAGTAAAGGATAGACCGAGTAATTACAGGCCAGTCAGCCTAACCTCGGTGGTGGGAAAATTATTGGAAAGAATTCTGAAAGACAGGATAAATCTTCATTTAGAAAGACACGGATTAATCAAGGATAGTCAGCACGGATTTGTTAAGGGAAGGTCGTGTCTGACAAACTTGATTGAATTTTTTGAGGCGGTAACAAGGAGGGTAGACGAGGGTAGTGCGATTGATGTAGTGTATATGGACTTTAGCAAGGCTTTTGATAAGGTCCCACATGGCAGACTGGTCACGAAGTTAAAAGCCCATGGGATCCAGGGCAAAGTGTCAAGTTGGATTCAAAACTGGCTCGGAAACAGGAAGCAGAGGGTAATGGTTGATGGGTGTTTTTGTGACTGGAAGGCTGTTTCCAGTGGGGTTCTGCAGGGCTCAGTACTAGGTCCCTTGCTTTTTGTGGTATATATCAATGATCTAGATTTGAATATAGGGGGTGTGATTAAGAAGTTTGCAGATGATACTAAAATCGGCTGTGTGGTTGATACTGAAGAAGGAAGCTGTAGACTGCAGGAAGATATCAATAAATTGGTCAGGTGGGCAGAACAGTGGCAAATGGAATTCAATCCGGAGAAGTGTGAGGTAATGCATTTGGGGAGGACTAACAAGGATGGTAGGACACTGAGTAGTGTAGAGGAACAAAGGGACCTTGGAGTGCATGTCCACAGATCCCTGAAGGCAGCAGGCCAGGTAGATATTGTGGTTAAGAAGGCATACGGAATGCTTGCCTTTATTAGCTGTGGCATAGAATACAAGAGCAGGGGGGGTTATGCTTCAACTGTATAAAACACTAGTTAGGCCTCAGCTAGAGTACTGCATGCAGTTCTGGTCACCACATTACAGGAAAGATGTGATTGCACTAGAGAGGGTACAGAGGAGATTTACAAGGATGTTGCCGGGAGTAAAGGAAAGACTGGATAGGCTGGGTCTGTTTTCCTTGGAACAGAGGAGGCTGAGGGGAGACCTTATTGAGGTGTATAAAATTATGAGGGGCATAGATAAAGTGGATAGAAAGGACCTATTTCCCTTAGCAGAGGGGTCAAAAACCAGGGGGCACAGATTTAAAATAATTGGTGGAAGGTTTAGAGGGGATTTGAGGGGAAATTTCTTCACCCAGAGGGTTGTGGGGGTCTGGAACTCACTGCCTGAAAGGGTGGCAGAGGCAGGAACCCTAACCACATTTAAAAAGTACTTGGATGTGCACTTGGGATGCTCTAACCTGCAGGGCTACGGACCAAGAGCTGGGAAGTGGGATTAGGCTGGATAGCTCTTTGTTGGCCGGCGCGGACACGATGGGCCGAAATGGCCTCCTTCCGTGCTGTAACTTTCTATGATTCTATAGTCTCAAGATAAGGGGTCGGCCATTTAGGACTGAGATGAGGAGAAATTTCTTCACTCAGAGGGTTGTGAATCTTTGGAATTCTCTACCCCAGAGGGCTGTGGATGTTCAGTCGTTGAGTATATTCAAGGCTGAGATAGATAGATTTTTGGAATCTAAGGGAATCAAGGGATATGGAGATCGGGCGGGAAAGTGGAGTTGAGGTCGAAGATCAGCCATGATCTCATTGAATGGCGGAGCAGGCTCGAGGGGCCGAATGGCCGACTCCTGCTCCTATTTCTTATGTTATCATCCAAACCTTTTAGAGTAGGATTAAGATTGTGAGAATTGTCACCTGTGACTATGAGATCATCTGAAATGGACTGAACTCGCTATAAACCCCACTAATACTTTATCTACACATTCTTGTAATCTGGCTGGAGCAGAAATGCCCCAAAAGAAACTTCTGTCTAATAAGTACGGCCAAAGGTGAGTGTTCATAGTCCCATAGTTCACAATTCATCAAGCATTACATTAGATTTACAAGAATGGTTCCAGGGATGAGGGATTACAGTTACGTGGAGAGACTGGAGAAGCTGGGGTTGTTCTCCTTAGAGCAGAGAAGGCTAAGAGGAGATTTGATGGAGGTGTTTAAAATCATGAGGGGCTTAGATAGAGTAAATAAAGAGAAACGGTTTCCAATGGCTGAAGGGTCGATAACCAGAGGACACAGATTTAAGGTGATTGGCAAAAGAACCAGAGGCGACATGAGGAAAAACATTTTTACGCATCGAGTGGTTAGGATTGGCCTCCTTCTGTGCTGTAATATTCTATGATTCTACTCATTAATATGCATTAGATCAGTCCAGCTGTGAGAATCTCTGACCAGAATTTAATGTATTGAATGCATTCTCTGTGATGGGCACTGAGATACGGTCAGAGCGCGGTTTACCGAGGCTTTGCAGTCACTGCCTACTTTAGTTGATCCATCCAGTTGAGGACCATGACAAACAGAAGTCACATTTCCTGATTACCTCCAGTTAGTTTAGCTCCACTGATAACAACTTCAATTTAACATTTCACTGCAAATTTTTTGTTCCATAGTTATTAATGTCCCTGCAAGACATGTAGCAAGATATGTATCTCACTTTGAAAGTCTCTTCTGCTATATTCTGAACAATAACATAACTTATCTTTAAGGACAGCCAGTTAATGTTGCAATTATGAAATCCTTCTCCCAACAGAGGGACCCAGGTGCATAGAAAATTCAATTAACGAAAGACCATAATGGGTCTACATTGTGTCTCAGCCAGTCTTGAGAAATGAAATTCCCGAGATTATTACAGCTCACATGCTGATTCCTTCATAAAATGACAGTTAATGAACAGAATATCAAAATTACAGAAACAATAATAGATTAACAAACGTTCCATTGTTCAGGCGTTGGTATTACCGAGGTCATCCTAGTTTCATGGATCAAGCAATTGCTGACTGACAGAGCGTTGTCCATTAAGAGTTCTTTTCCTGAGCATCTTTATTTCCTCCCCTCCCCTCCCCTCCTGGAGATATTGCTGCAATATAGTACCACGGACATCAAAGGCCGTCTTATACAGTGTCCAAATCGCCTTTATTCACAAGTGAGTCTGGACATGAACGTTTCCAGCAAATGTCTTGCGATCGCGATCTGAGATCACCCTGCTCAATGAACTGTATATCTCGGGGGCAGAGCGGATGTTGACCAGAGGACCCGATCTTGGCCTTGAAACTACAAGGATAGAAACAAAAGACAGGAAGGAGAAAAGCAAAAGTGGAAGGCAGAGAAATCAAGGGTGTAAATCAAACAGGGCCACAGTAAATAATAATTCTAAAAGGACCAAGAGTGTTAAAAAATCAAGCCTGAAGGTTTTGTGTCCTAATGCGAGGAGCATTCGTAATAAGGTGGATGAATTAGCTGCGCAAATAGATGTAAACGGATATGATATAATTGGGATTACAGGAGACATGGCTCCAGGATGACCAAGTCTGGGAATTCAACATCCAGGGGTATTCAATATTCAGGAAGGACAGGAAAAAAGGAAAAGGAGGTGGGGTAGCATTGCTGGTTAAAGAGGAGATTAACACAATTGTAAGGAAGGATATTAGCTCTGATGATGTGGAATCTGTATGGGCAGAGCTGAGAAATACCAAGGGGCAGAAAACGTTAGTGGGAGTTGTATACAGACCCCCAAACAGTAATGCTGAGGTTGGGGATGGCATTAAACGGGAAATTAGAGACGTGTGCAATAAGGGCACAGCAGTTATCATGAGTGACTTTAATCTACATATAGATTGGGCTAACCAAATTGGTAACAATACTGTGGAGGAGGAATTCCTAGAGTGTATACGGGATGGTTTCCTGGACCAATATGTCGAGGAACCAACTAGAGATCAGGCCATCTTAGACTGGGTATTATGTAATGAGAAAGGATTAATTAGCAATCTTGTTGTGCGAGGCCCCTTGGGGAGGAGCGATCATAATATGATAGAATTCTTCATTAAAATGGAGCGTGAAGTAGTTGACTCAGAGACTAGGGTCCTGAATTTAAATAAAGGAAACTACGATAGTATGAGGCACGAGTTGCTAGGATGGATTGGGGAACGTTACTTAAAGGGTTGACAGTGGATAGGCAATGGCAAACATTTAAAGATTGCATGGATGAACTACAGAATTTGTTCATCTCTGTTTGGCATAAAAATAAAACAAAAAAGGTGACTCAACTGTGGCTAACAAGGGAAGTTAGGGATAGCATAAGATCCAAGGAGAGGACAAATAATTTGGCCAGAAAAAGCAGCAAACCTGAGGATTGGGAGCAGTTTAGGATTCAGCAAAGGAGGACAAAGGGATTAATTAAGAGGGGGAAAATAGAATGAGAGTAAGCTTGCAGGGAACATAAAAACTGACTGTAAAACCTTCTATAGATATGTGAAGAGAAAAAGATTGGTGAAGTGAAGCGTAGGTCCCTTGCAGTCAGAATCAGGGGAATTTTCAATGGGGAACAAAGAAATGGCAGGCCAATTAAATACATACTTTGGTTCTGTCTTCACAAAGGAGGACACAAGTAACCTCCCAGAGATGTCGAGGAACATAGGGTCTAATGAGAGGGAGGAATTGAATGAAATCAGTATTTTTAGGGAAATGGTGTTAGGGAAATTGACGGGATTGAAGGCCGATAAATCCCCAGGGCCTGATAATCTACATCCTAGGGTACTTAAGGAAGTGGCCCGAGAAATAGTAGATGTATTGCTGGTCATCTTCCAAAATTCCATAGACTCTGGAACAGTTCCTATGGATTGGAGGATAGCAAATGTAACCCCACTATTTAAAAAAGGTGGTAGAGAGAAAACAGGGAATTATAGACCGGTAAATCTGACATCGGTCGTGGGGAAAATGTTAGAGTCCATTATAAAAGATGTAATAGCAGAGTACTTGGAAAACAGTGACAGGATCGGACAAAGTCAACATGGATTTACAAAGGGTAAATCATGCTTGACTAATCTACTGGAATTTTTTGAGCATGTAACTGGTAGTCTCCCCCCCATCCCCCCGTCCCTCTCCCCCCCCATCCCCCCC